>JANTQH010000001.1:0-245236 GCA_032988465.1 Onygenales sp. PD_10
ACGGTGTTTCCACGGTGGATCCACGGCGGAACGGTCTCACGAAAATCCGGTATGGGTTCATGCAAAATTTCTCCCCTCTTCTTTTAGTTCATTGTGAAATCGATAGCTGTATACATATAAATATGGTCAAGAAGCCTCTCCATCTGTAGAGCTCCGCATAGAAGAATCCATAAAACTAATCGATCAATTGAAATTTTAATTATACAAACCAAAGTTGTCCTCGAAATTTAAACCCACCGTCTATTTCTGCTAAATATTTACATATTTCCATGTGCCAGAGTGAAGATCTAAATTCCTTCTCTCCGAAAGTTCCCCCGAACGCGCCAACTCCATCACGAAAACCAAATCCTCTCTCTCCAACTCTCCTCCACCCTCACTCACAACCCGCCACAAATCCCACCAATGCCGCCAAAACTCCCTCCACACACCGCTGACGCCCTCTTCTTCTGCCCCTCGTGCTCGACATGGCGACGCTCGTTCACCAACACCAACACCACTAACCTCCTCCGCCGCGCCCACCAGCGGCGCCGTCCAGCCTCAACCCTCGCAGCCTCCTCGCACCCCTCCCCGGCCTCCCCCACGGTCAATGGCGCGAGAAACGTCCCCGAGCGGTTCCGAGAGCTATATGCGGCGCTGCAGGGTGTGAGGGATGTTGCGGCGAACCATGTGAACATGAGCCGGCTGCAGTTGGCATTGAGGGGGTTGGAGGGGGAGAAGGGGATTGTTAGAGTTGCTGGTAGGTTGATAGTTTCTTTCTTTTGGGTCCTCACGGTGGGATTGAGATGGGGGATTGACTTTTGTGGATTGTTATTTGTGAGGAGAATGCGGACTGATGTATTGTGATAAATATCCACAGTGCTTGGTTTGGACAATACAGCTACGACCGCGCGGCTTGTTCGGTTACTCTTGGCTGATCCGCTGGGCGAGAAGGCGGAGTGGGAGGATTATTTGCAGACGTATCGGATGGAGAGCTCACGGGGGTTGTTGATTAGGTATGTATTTATTTGCATTTTCCTTTCCCTTGGATATCTAAAGTGATTTGCTAACTAGATGCCCTACTGCGTTTCCAGATACGGCGAACAAACAAACCTGGCCGTCGGAAACAGCCTCGTTCCAACAATATCGATCCCCTCCCGGGCCCTAAAAACCGGAAACTTGGAGATCCTGGTCTCATCCCTCGGTGCCCGTTCGATCTCTGCGGACCAAACAATCGCAAGTGATGCACTTCTTGTCCCCACCATCGCGATCCAATCGACTAGCACTGGCGCCCATAGTTTCGTTCGATACCCTGTTCACAAGAGTATGGTCTGCGGCAAGGGCGTTAATGGGTTGCTGGCGTATACAGGATTGGTAGGGCGTGTGAATCCTAACACGGCGGATTCGATCCGTGCCGCATTCGAGCTGAATGTCGGGGAGGGCGCAACACCAGAGGGGAATGATGGTATTTCATTTGTTGATATTGAGCGTGCGGAGACGGCGTTGGACATGTTCCGTGAATCCGTCCAAAACGCGACGGAGTACGAGAAAGGATGGACGGGAAGCGGTGTCCAGCCGCTGGTTGATTGGATTTCGAGCCCTGCAAAGGATGTCGCTATTGATCCTGCGATCAAGAGATTGGTTGATTCGACGCTGGATGGAGCCGAAAAGAGCATTGTCAGTGAAGAGAAGAGGAAGGTATTAGCATTGGAAGCTAATACTGTTCCCGAGGAGGTCCGCATGGCGCTGCACGAAACTGTTTCCGCTTGGGCAGAACGGGCGCATACTGAACTTCGCGACTCGCTCGATCAGGGGTTTGCTAGCAAGCCATGGCGGACTCTGGCGTGGTGGAAGCTATTTTGGCACGTGGATGATGTGGGGATGATCACGTCGCGTATCCTGAGGAGGAAATGGCTGCCGGAGGCTGAGAAAGAAGTGATTTGGATGGGTGGAAAGATTCATCAGGCGGGATTGTTGAATCAGGGAACGAACTCGACGAATCCGATCCAGAATTCTACAGAATTCGAGATATCAGAAGAGAAATCGTCAACATTCTCGAAAAACCTCTGGCCAACCCAAATACCTGACACCCGGAAACAGCTCACCACCTCTAGTGTCCCCTCATTGCACCGCCTCGCGCAGAATCTCGTTATGTTCAGCTTGTCGACAACATCCCTTAGTTCTGCACTCTCCGCGCTGGTATACGTTTCCACCTCTACGACTTCAGTATACGAGGCGGGAACAATCGCAACGATCGGCCTGTTTTATTCTCTGCGCCGACAGCAGAAGCAATGGGATGCCGCACGGGGTTTCTGGGAGCGTGAGGTACGAGAAGAGGGACGGCAAGCGCTCAAGGAGACCGAGAATGTCTTGCGTTCTGTCATCCACGAAGGCGGACGGGGTATCGAGACTGCCCCGGAGACAGAAGCCAGACAGCAGATCGACAGAGCCCGTCAAGCGCTCTCAAATGTAAAATAGACCTTTCATCAATGTAGTTTATATCCACCAAGATACCAATGCCATCATAGATTCGCAATAGCCCCCAAAACACCCCCACAATTCCCCCTAATGAACCCTCAACTCACCTCCACACTCCCCTCCGGCACCCCCGCCCGACTCCGCAACCTCCTCGCCAAAAACCGCATGATGGGAAACATCTCCTCTCTATTGCCAGGCATCCCATCGCCTCTCCTCCCCGCCCACCTCACAACCTCCACATCGCCAAAGATATTCTTCGTCCTCGCCTCCCCAGCCTCCGACAGCGCACTCTCCGGTCCCCGCCCACCAACAAGCAACACAGGCGTAGGCGCCTTCCCCACCCTCCCATCCTCCCTAATCGCCGAAAGCGGCACAACACCACCAACAGCCACCACGCCGCCAAGCTCCTTATTCGCATCCCCCAGCGCCCCCCTCGCAACCTCCATCGCAACACTCAACCCCACACTCGCCCCCTGCCCGTATCCGAATATGAGAATCTCCCGACTGCGATATCCCAGCTTCTGCATAAGAACCTGCAGGATCAGCTCCTCGACGATCTTCCGCGTCGCGCGTGTGAAACCCGGGTCTACGTCGAGTTTGTCCGGGTCGAACATGATGTCGTCGCCCCAGTGGTAGCCGGGTAGCTCGAAGGGGAGTGGGGTGGGTGCTTGCAGCGCGATGCAGGTGGTTTCGGGTAGGCGCATGGCGGAGGCGAAGGAGGCATAGGGGGCTGTAGTGTCGCCGAGGCCGTGGAGGATTAGGAGGATGTTTGTTGAGCGGGGGTTTGGTGGGGGTGGGGGGGTTATGGTGAGGGTTAGGGAGGGGGGGAAGTCGGTAGATTGAGGGGTGGGTGGCATTGTTGTGGGAGGAGATGTGGTATTGTTTTGGATATCGGGGGGATTGTTGGATGCGAAGACATTTGTGGCTTTGTCTTGTTGTCTGTTGAGCAATGACGCAGTGGAAGAATCGGGAAATAAAATTAAGGTTTCGGGCGGGATCTTGGCATCGGAGGCTTGGCGCGTCGGGCCGAATCAACGTCAACTTAACCTTCGTCGAAAGGAAATATACACAGTTTACCTGGCCTCTTTTGTTGACACAGCGATATATCGTTTGAGAAAAAGCAAATGTTTGTACATATATATGGCAGAGCGAGATGGCTTTGTCGTTATCCCCCCATTGGAAGCCCGGATCGGTGGCTACGAACCCATCGCAAGATCCGCCGCTATGCTCACGCCCCGCATAGATTTAACATGCACCAATATAGGGATGGATATATCAATTATCTACCCAGCAAAACTTTTAATGATATGCGCCTTCCATTGAGATGCAATGTCTGACATAGAGGAAACAGCCACTCTCCATGCGGCAGTTGTTAGGTGAGCCCTACGGCTTCTCGCATTGCAAGACAAGAGTTTGCCATAAGTGACCGTGTCCTAGCTAATCATTTCATACCCCAATTGCCCACTAATATATGTACGTTAGCCACTATTTGTTATTCTTTTATAACATACTACAGACGATCGTGGTACGTACAGTACATCTTCAATTGCACCCCCCATGCAGTCTATTTCACTAACCGATGCATAGGTTCGACGTCTCCAGCCGGCATAAACCCTTTGGAAATTGGAAATATTCATATCAACATCACAGCGACGCCGCCATCGTGGATATATCCCTACCACTAGGCCTCCTCCAAACATGGTCAATCGTCGTCCTGGACCCGACATGAGCTGCAAGGAATTCCTCGACGACCTTAAGAACCTACCAGAGACTATGCGGGAGACCATTCATTCAATTTCCTTACCCTATTCTCTGATGAACTCTGACAAAGCTGGGAATGATGCCGAGCACGCATTAAACTAGGCCCAGTTTATTTTACGGTGGGAAGAGATAGACGTGGTGACGATTGGTATGCCAGATGATCTTCATCTTTATGAAGGCCCTATTTCCCCCGAACCATGGTCCTGGATACTACCTACGCCTCTGTTAGCAGCTTTCCGCAAAGGTCGCTGGCAGATGATTCGCCTTCTCCATCCCAGGATTTATCCGATCACTCCAGTCATCTTCTTCTGTGCAAACATCATGTTTTACGCGGAGACGTATATCCTTCCGTGGACAGCACAGTGTCAGCTACAAATGCTTAGGGCACATTTCACTTTACAACCCACCCACCTGGATTATCAAAATATCATCGCGGTTAATGACCAATGTGCGCGTCTCTGGGGTCGGCGCGGCATCGCTGTCCAGGTAAAGGAACCGACCCCGCTCTTTGAGGAGGAGGAGGGTACAGTACTAGAAGTGTCCTGGAAACGCACTTGGATGAGGAAGGAACGACGGATTGCCACGCGGACAAAATCAACGCCTCAGGCCGAAGTAAGATCAATATCCCCAGGGCAGGATGGAGCTTCCACCACTTTGCCCTCTTTTCTTCGCTACCTACCCGAATGGCTTGTGGTGCTCTGTGTGGAGCACAGGGAATGTTTTGCCCAGGATACCCTCAGGCACCATCTGATCCAAAAACACTCCGCAACCGAAGAGGAAGCTACAGACGTTATCTCCTTATCTCCTATTGATTATGCAGCAAAGTCGTGGGAATATGTGATTCATCCATACAAGGCAATCGACCGCATTCCCGAACTTCCAACAGTACATGGGTATTGCTGTTCTGGTGGATATTGTCGGTACATAACACTGAATAAGCGGGACTTAATCTCCCACGGTATGGCAACGGGGCATGATACGTCCCTTGAAAGATTATGTTGCCTTCAGACATTATCCAGTCATCCATCAAGGATTCAGTATTTTGAGGTGCTATTAAATGGTGACTTTGTATTTGATGAGGATGCCTATTGGTTTTACCTAGACAAAAATTGGGTGGAAGGAGGTGAGATAGTATGAGGCGATGTTAAAATGAGGGCGGGATTCAAGGTGTTGGAATGGGTGCTTGGTGGCCGACTGGGTGTCAGGTTAACAAGGCCAAAAGTCGCAATGAAACAGATGTAGACAAACTAGGTTTAGCATGCCATTACTTTTCTCCTTCGCTTATTAAATTCAACCAGAATGTAGATCTCTTTATCGATTCCTGCTCACAGTTTCCATCTTATTAGGTACGAGGGCTTCCTAAGGCTTTTCTGAAATATATCAATAATTTGAAAGGAATATTAATATTTCTCAGACATAAAACTAGTAAAAAATAACCCCAAGCGAAATCAACCGCTAGGAGATAACCATGCAATATACATGAGCATATCGAAAAACAGAAAAAGCTATAATACAACGAAACCACACCAGCAAATATATATATACCCCAATAATCCCAACTCACCTCCCCTCAAACCCTTCCCTCGCCAGCCTCCTAATCACCTCATTACTCAAAATCCTCCCCTCCTCCACCCCATCCCCCCCAACCACCCCTCCACCCCCCATCGCCAACCTCGTCGCAGCAATCCCAATCTCCTGCGTCGGCGAAACCAGACCAGGCAAAAAAGCACGCCACAAAGGCGCTGTGGGCTTAAGGAGCCGTTCTACCAGTGAGGCATTGCGGTCAGTGGTTGCGGAGATGACGGCCGGATCTGTGGCGGAGTCGACCATGCCGGGGCGGATGGAGTAGGGTTTTAGAGAGGCGAATGCGGGATCTGTGGTGGGGAGGGAGAGGAGGGAGGATTCGGTTTCGCCTTTTATTTGCGCGAAGAATTGGGTGAAGGGGCCGGGTTTGGTGGTGACCTATAGGTGGGTTGGGGGAAGTTAGTTTTGTGGTTTTTATAGATTTGAGATATGTGGTTATATGGCGAAGGTATGTGTTGCTCTGCGCTGAGGTTCTGGATGTATGTATGTAGGAATATTGGAGTGGGAGAGCTTACTCCTGCGCCTGTTTGTCTAGGGGGTTAGCAACTCGATGTTTCTTTCTATGTAGCTGTATGCTCGGTATTAGACGCGGAACCGTACCTGAGATGTAAACAAACTTGAATGAATCTGATAACCCAGAAAACGCCTTTGCGGCGGCTAATGGATAGTCCTTGGTGATTTTAACATAGTCCCTATAATAAACCGAGCAGAAATGCCCATCAGCAATCAGGCCATCAGGCCATCAATCATCCATCTGGCCAATCCCAGTTTACAACAAATTATCAATACCTACTCCTTATTAACAAGCGACACAGAAATCCCCTGTGCCCACACACACCCCTCCGCGCCTTGCAACTGCTTCAACAATTCAGGCGGGTAGGTTTCAAAATCCTTGTGCTCGATGACAGTGACGCCCTCCGCGCCATCTGCCATCGGTACTGGTCTTCGACTGAGAATTGTCAATTTGGAAATCTCCCCGGGAATAAGTTGGAGCATCTGGTTGAGGACACCTGAGCCGACGAGGCCCGTGGCGCCGGTAAGGATCAGGTGCATTGCTTGTGAAAGACTGGGTTTCTGTGGCGGAAGATGAAGCGTAGGTTTTAGTAGTGCGATAAGATATTTGATAAATAGTACTCTGGGCAAGTTGTTTTAGGGCGTTATTATTTTTGAGGGGGAGTAGAGATTGGAAAAAAAAATAGTATTATCCTGGGGAGCCGGGGCGGGGGAGGAGCTTTATACACTCGAGGATACAAACGCGTATAATTAAAATCCGCGAAATTAACCACTGTTAGCTTGAACAAGCCAAGTTTAGAGTGAATTTGCCTGGACTTGGGATTAATTTGGCAGTCCAGACGAATGATGCGGCTAATGAGAGACTCGGACATAGCAGATAAGAGTGTTTAAGCACCGTGCCAAGACCATGCATGATTCAACAACCATCCCTGACTTAGTGGGCTGCTATTTAAGGCAGGCGAGGCAGCCCTAACAACGCCGTTCGGTTGCGGATAGTCCATGTGTAAATGGTTTAAATCTTATAGATGCTGGTCGATTTATCCGCATATATCGCAGTGCAGTTGAAGAGCATGGATACCGCCTGTTGTATGTCAGCGATTCATCTTCCGTGTTTGGGTAATAATGGATCCTGCATTCGTTGGGGAAGCCATCCATTGCCATCCGCCATGAATATCAAGATTCGACGGAGAGAACGGATTCACAAAACAGGTATTTGCCTCATCTTCCTCCCGGATCAGCCCAAGATGTAACCGGGTCTGAAGCTGGCGGGGAGAGAGATAATAGAATTCCTCGCTGTGGTGTACCTGGCGCAAGCTAAAATAACCGATGAATAAAAGCCGTGGGCAAAGTCAAGAGGAATGGAGTACTCCGTATGATCTGCTGAGATCAATCTCATAGATACCCGATACCTAGGCGCAACCTGCCAGGCTGCGAAAACACGACGAAATTCAATATGAGAATACTGTAAACAGGAGTTTGGGGGTCGTATCCAGTTATAGAACCCGGGTGATATCCATAAAAAATTGCATAATTACTTGATCATTGATGCCAGTTTGCGGCGAACATAACGGCATTCCTTTGACGTTGTATAGATGGTGCGGTCACAACGCGGAATGTCACGACATTACCAGTCCTCCAATACATATTCCACTGCTTAGCTGGAATAGTCTGATATTTGCAAACGGCTTCAGGCTGCGGAACTGGTCAGGATGCGTGCGAAATAATGAGACAGAGGAAACGTTTTTGCATGTTTCAACGTGGGTGCAGTGCCTCCTGCTCCGACACGAGACCCAGACTTCCGATTTGATGGTTCTGTGTTACAGACTGCCACATGGTCTTTAAACGAGCCCGTGCGCTGCATAATTCTGCATACTCCGCAAAGGGGCAACAATAATTCGCCGCAATGAAACCTGCAGAAGCGAGGATGACCGGTAAGCTCCAATAAGCTCCCGTGAATCTGAAGCAAGAGGCCCGTGGGCAATTTTAGACTGGGCTAGCTGGTCCTGTTTCAAAGGTGCGGGTTGTGCAAACGTGGTCCGGGTCTGGGGGTTGATAGCAGGCCGCTGGAGGGATTCATAGGCCGATAAAAGTATGCAATTGAGCCGGAAACCAAAATGCAAGCGGGATATGATCATGCTTCTCCATTGCATGCCGGGGTAGTTACGGAGTATGTGGCGGGTCCTGGAAAATAGACATCTTGAGTTCGCGTGGGAGAAGACCAACCATGGGACGGGATTGAAAGGATTGCATGCACCGACAGTTCCAGCCCGCAGCAAACTGCAGTGTGATTCGTCCGTGGAATCTTCCGCCCCTGAACGCCGTCAACGGGCTTCTTCAGCTCCTATTCGACGGGACATGGTCGTTCAGCTGCTTGACAGTGCTTGTGCTTGGTTCTGATGTTTGATATCAAATCCTCATGGGGCGGAGAGCCAGATGTTGCCGCACTGGGCTAGCCGCTTCCGGCATGGTCCGCCCATCACATGACACGCCACTGCCAACCACGTTCTAGAGCCGCATGGTGATATCAGGCCGAACTATCACTCGAAGCATATTTTCTTCTTCCGCTTCCCCCCCTCTCCCTCTCCCTGCTCTCGAATAATGCTCCGGTTATCGTCATTTAACACGGGGGTATCCGGAGTCGTCACTCGTTTTCCTTCCTGTTCCTTTGCCAATCAATGCCAATGATGCTGCTTGTGGCATCTAGCAGTACGAGCAGACCATGAAATTCGCAAAGTAGGTTGCGGCCGCACCATCTCTGCTTTTTCCAGCTTCGCTCACTTGTGTTTCTAGGGAACTCGAAGAGGATTTGGTACCCGAATGGCGGGCTAAATATTTGAACTATAAGGTACGTGCGATCCTCTTCATTCTATATGTGACGGCAGCTTCCCACAGTTCCTAGGTCGCTAATCAACTTTTCTGCTCTCAGGCCGGCAAGAAGAAGGTAAAGGCGATATCGCGTGCGC
Organism: Onygenales sp. PD_10; assembly: GCA_032988465.1. Classification (NCBI taxonomy): domain Eukaryota; kingdom Fungi; phylum Ascomycota; class Eurotiomycetes; order Onygenales; species Onygenales sp. PD_10. The sequence goes on from JANTQH010000001.1 coordinate 9,276, forward strand.
TTCGACACGCTGAACAGAGCCCCTTTACCAACCGACGACGGCTCAGCCAAATATTTTTCAATGAGGATGGCCCCAATTCGCGTCGCAACTCTGCAGTCCCTGCGGGTTGGTCACCGCATCATCCGGTGGAACGACCAGAGCCGGCCCTAGCAGAGTCCAGCAGGGGAACGTACCTCGATACGCTTCCCGTCGGTATCCCAGAAAGAACCCCTCTTTACCGGCCGAGATCTCGATTCAATGATCAACCGGGAAGTTATGGCAGCATCGTAGCCTCCCCGCCGCAAGGCCCTCCTTCAATACCACCTTCTCTCGAGCTCCCGGATCCGGCCTTGGATCCCGAGGATTCGCATTTCCCGCCACGGCCCACAACCCGGAATTCGACTGATGACGATAAACCCAAAACCTTCAGACGGACGGATACAGCTCCCCCCGGATCAAGTGGAATGGATGGTGATTGCTGTCGCTCTAGTATACTTCCAGGGCCAGGCAATATATTCCGACCAAGACGTAATTCAATCCCTGCTCGAATGCTGGAGAACCAAAAGGCACTGTTAAAGAGTGTGTTTACTTCGAAAACAAGCCGCGAACATGCAACCAGCCATGGACCCGCGGAAGAATTTATGGCATTGCGCCTCAAAGAAACCGAATTTTTCGCTTTTTTGGACAAGGAGCTCGCCAAGATAGAATCATTTTACAGATTTAAAGAGAACGAGGCCACTGAGCGACTAGCCACCCTAAGAACCCAGCTCCATCTCATGCGAGATACCAGACTCGAGGAGATTAGGCGCAACAAGGGCAATGTCGATGCAAAAGCACATCTGGAGGCACTATCTGTATCAGAAGCTGGCTCTACTGCAAAGTGGAAGACGCCTCTGGCTGGAACTATTAACAGATCGCGTTCAAGAAGGACGTCAAAAGCCATGGAGCAACTCGCAACTCCATCCGGCCCCGTGGCAACGCCCTCGCGCGTAGACGGGGAGAGGGATTTTGTTCGTCGTCATGATCTTCAGGATGTCTCTTATCGCTCTGCAAAAAGGAAGCTGAAGGTTGCGCTGCTTGAGTTTTATCGTGGATTGGAGCTCCTCAAGTCTTACGCAGATCTAAATCGGAAGGCCTTCCGGAAGATGAACAAAAAGTATGACAAGGTTACCAATGCTCGTCCAACCGGTCGATATATTTCCGAAAAAGTCAACAAAGCATGGTTCGTCCAAAGCGAAGTCGTTGAGAATCACCTGGTCCAGGTTGAGGACCTCTACGCCCGATATTTCGAAAGAGGAAACCGTAAGGCTGCTGTCCGCAAACTTCGTGGTAAAACCTCTAGATCTGAAGACTACTCGCCGAACTCCTTCCGTAATGGCTTAATGTTTGCGGGAGGCCTTGTCTTCGGCATCCAGGGCTTGGCATATGGCGTCCACCATTTGTTCTACGGGGAGTCCGATGTCCGCCTTCGGACCGCCTATTTGCTCCAGGTTAGTGTACGAATATTCCCACTCCGGCCACTAGTGTGCTAATGCCTTTAGATCTATGGTGGTTACTTTCTTGCTCTTTTCCACTTTCTTCTTTTCTGTCTAGTCTGCAAGATTTGGAGTTCCTCAAAAATAAATTATGGTTTCGTTTTCGAGTTTGATACCCGGCATGTCTTGGATTGGCGTCAGCTGTCAGAGGTAAGTGTTCTGTTTTCCATATTTCTACATTTTTTGTGACTAACCTATATAAAGTTACCTTGCCTTTTTACCCTGCTTCTTGGGTTAATTTTATATCTAAATTTCCGTTGGATAAATTTAATGTATATATACTGGCCTATTCTTTTGATAGGCATCACCGTCACCATCCTACTATTCCCTGCTCGCATACTTTACCACCGAAGCCGGAGGTGGTGGGCCTATTCTAATGTAAGCTACCCCGGAATGCACAAGGCCTGAGTTATGCTAATATCAGCTAGTGGCGGTTGTTGCTTGCGGGTCTTTATCCCGTTGAGTTTAGAGATTTTTTCCTCGGTGATATGTACTGCTCGCAGACATATGCTATGAGTGTGAGTGACATCCCGCCGAAATACGCGTCGCAAAAGCTAACAACTCCGAAGAATATCGCGCTATTTTTTTGCCTATATAGTAATGGATGGGACAATGCACCGACATGCAATTCGTCCCACTCCCGAATCATGGGCTTCCTGTCTACACTCCCATCTATTTGGCGTGCCTTCCAATGCCTTCGGCGGTATCGCGACACCAAAAACATCTTCCCTCATATTGTGAATTTAGGAAAATACTCCTGTTCAATCCTCTATTACATGACTCTCAGCCTGTATCGGATGAGAAAGGAAGAGCATCTTCGGGCTATTTTTATCACCTGTGCCTGTATCAACGCCATATATACCTCCACATGGGATCTGGCAATGGACTGGAGTCTAGGTAATCCTTACGCCAAACACCCCTTCCTTCGAGACTCCTTGGGCTTCCGTCGCCGCTGGGTATACTACATCGCCATGGTCATAGATCCAATCCTACGGTTCAACTGGGTCTTCTACGCCGCCTTTACTCATGATTTCCAGCACTCCGCAATCCTAAGTTTCATGGTCTCGTTTTCAGAAGTCTGCCGGCGAGGAATGTGGTCAATCTTCCGCGTTGAAAACGAACATTGCACAAACGTATCTCGATTCCGTGCGTCACGCGACGTCCCACTTCCATACGATGTCTCCTCGCCATCCCGCCCTTCCTTAGAAGAAGAACAGCCGACAGCGGCCGACTTGCAAACTCAGGAGAGCATAATTAGCGACTTGCAGGCCGCGACAAGCGCAGATTTGGAACGCGCAGGGAGTGATTCGCTTCGACAGCGCAGATCGCTGCAGCCACCAGGACCCCAACGCACGTTAACTCGTGTCGGCACCATGCTTGCTACGGCGCATGCGCAGGACTTTGAGCGGAAGAAGCGGCCCGGTATTCTGAATAAGGATCTAGAAGATGAACCTCATCATCCCAGTCATGACAGGGATAATAGCAGTACGGATGATGAGGATGCAGATGAAGAGGAGGACGATGGATCTAGGGGAGATGAAGTGGCTGAAGAACATGATTTTGAAGAGGCTGAAAGATATATGACTTGAGTTATCGGTTCTTTTTATATCCCGCTGCCCATTCTTGGGCTTTGATATGATGATTGTATATGGTTTTTTATGGCGTATGGGTTTTTGGTTGATTTCTTTTTGCATCTCTTTCTGACATATACATACAAAAGATTTGGAAGACCTGTTTGTTTATACTTTGGATAGATATATGTTAGGTTAATGATTAATGCCAATAATTGAACAGAAATCAGCTACCCACCGGCTTATGTTGCCAACTTATCAGTTATCCTACCTAACACATCCATTACATATTAATTTACCCCCGACTTGCCCTCACCGATCTTGCCCTTCTCTCCCCCCCTCTCTCCATTTACTAGGCATATATATAACGGAAGCCCCCGGAGAGTGAATGATCCCCAAACGCCTCAGCCAGATCAGCTAATTCGCCGTTTTCAGCACGCGATTCGAATATTGGATGGTTATCCATCCATTGCTAGAAGAGGCGCTTGAAACAGGACCTCTATAAACCGGTTACTCCAGCCTCCCTTGTGATGTGATGTATAAAGCCCCGCGAAAGGATCTTGCTACCTCTGTCAATCAAGCCTCGCCTACACCCGCCTCCCAAACAAACACGCTTGATAATCTATCCTCCATTCCCATCTCCATTGTTATGCTACGTTGGACGGAAGGCGATTTTCTTAAACGTATGGCTTTCATTTCATTGTTACTCATATGATTTTCCGGAGTCATTGTACCTCTTGGATAGCTAGCCAGCTCCCCTCTCAAGGCGAAACAAACAAGTGTCCCCTGTGATGGTAACTAGTTTGACAATAGCTAGATGATTTCAGCGGCATTCTACAACATTCTGTAGAGTTTCCTTTATTCTTTCGGCCTGGGGGCGGTTCTGGTTCTGTTGGGATAATGATACTTTTATTATGTATGGGTAAGAGGCGCTGCGCTCACAAAGCGCTAGCTAGGATCTGGATGGCTGAGGGGAGCTTTCAAAGTGACGGGATGGATGTTACCGCTGGCTGTCATGGGTTATTCACATTGTTGTTTGTTCGTTTTGTTGAAAGACACGCTGGGATCTAGGCATCGATAGATGGATGGTTGGCCATAATCAAAGTGGAACGAAGTCTATTACACTAGTAAAAATCCACGTTCATGTCCGGATTTATCTAGGTACCCGGACGACTTGATCGAGAGTGTAGGGTGTGTATAGGTACTGTACTCTACTCTACTTCGCAAGTCTTCAGGAAAAATGAATATAAAAAAATGTTCCCAGTAAAGATAATAATGACGCAAGAAACAACAATCACTACCGAATATAACAATAACCCACAAGGCCGAGTTCATATAGGAGCTTGCAAAAAAGACAGAAAAGGAGGACAAAACGCAGTAGCAGGATGAGAAACATAGGAAAGCATGCCAGGCAGATGGGTTCACCCGCCATCCCGTCATCTCGCCAGGATTAGAAATCTCAGCACATAGACAGTGTATCATTCTTGGACGGAAACATATGTTATCAAAGTCATGATTTATGCAATGGCGTTCTTGATCTCGCTGTATATGGCGTGCAGCTCGTCAGTTGCGGCCTGCTCGAGTCTATCAATGATGTCCTTCGCCTCATCTTTGAGGGACATAGCCTCGTATCCGCCGTTCTGAACGATATCAGAGAAGTTCGAGGAACCACCGCCGTTCCAGGCAAGGATCTACAACAAATTAGTGACAAGTCAAACACAGAAGAGATAATTTATATAGCACTTACGTTGTCCGTATCCTCTGGGACATCGGTGAGAACACCACGAGTGGCAATGTCGATCAGATTGGACTTGAGCTTCTCTGGGGTGATGGGTGCGACGGCAAAGGCAGACTCCTGGGAGGGTTGGAGAGAAAGGAAGTAGGCCAACAGTCCAGCAATATGGGGAGAGGCCATGGAAGTGCCAGAGATGGTGTTGACGGCATACTTGCTGCCAATCCAGGTGGAGAGGATGTTAAGACCAGGGGCAAAGATGTCATTGCATGGGCCGTAGTTGGAGAAATAGGCGCGCTCGTCGGCGAGAGTCGAAGCTCCAACAGTGACGGCCTTCTCAGCAGCAGCGGGAGAGTAGTTGCAGGAATCAGCATTGTCGTTACCAGCAGCCACGGCGAAGTGAATACCAGCATCAACGGCAGCGTTAACAGCGAGATCTAGAGTGACAGACTTGCCACCACCCAGACTCATGTTGGCAGCACTTCCCTTGAAGCCTTTCTTGCCCTTGCCGGCCTTGGCGGATTCGACCTTCTTGGTATGGGCGCCCGCAGCCCACTCGACACCCTTGACGACGTCTGACATAGTGCCGGAGCCGTTGGACTTGAGGACCTTGACAGCGTATACATTGGCCTTCTTGGCAACACCAAACTTCTTGCCAGCAACAGTTCCAGAGCAGTGAGTTCCGTGGCCGTTGCCATCAACGTCTTCATCACCCATTGGGATAGTCTTGCCCCAAGAGGCCCGGCCTTCGAAGTCGACATGGTCGATGTTGGTACCAGTGTCAATCACGTAGACATCGACGCCCTCACCGCCGTCCGACGAGTAAAGGTATTTGTTGAATGTGCCAAAGCTCAGACTATCCCGATGCGAGATTCTAGCCAGACCCCAGGGGGCGTTGTGTTCGGTAGTGGGCTCTCCGCCCATGGTGTGGACCTCGGAGTCCTTCTCGATGTAGTCAACCTAGGCAAGCCAATACGTCAGCGTCACGGGGCATTGCCAAGACCCGCCCAAGCTGGGGTGGGTTACTCACATCAGGATGTCTGCGGACTTGCTCAATGACCTCCTCATCGAAGTGTCCTGAGTAGCCCACGAGCGAGCCGGCAATGTCGTAGGTATGTTTGAGCCCGGAGAACAGATCGTTCTTGAATGGGAACTGGTTGCGTTTGGTGACTGATCGCTTGGCCATGGTGGTGGTATGTAGGTCCTGCACCCAACTCTGGTGTGCAGCCGCCGAAGCAGAGTTGATGTGCTTCTTGAAAACGACGATGTAGGAGTCCGGAACAGCCTTGGAGTTCACGGACGAGAGGATGGGGGCAGCATCTTTGTGGATGGAGTCAATCACCACAGGCGACGCCGCCGTCAACAACGGGACGAGCGAAAGGGCGAGGAGGCCTTTCATGGTGAGGGAAGTAGGAAGGAGATCAGCTCAGCAGTAGAGAGGATGACGGATGGACAGCAAAGAAGAGGATGAACGAGGAGCGGATGAGGAGATGGACAGACGATGGAGCGAGCTGGGCGAGGAGGCTGGCGGATGAAGGACGAGAGGATGAGGAGCGGATGGACGAGGGTTGGGGACGGATGATGCAACTGGTCGCAGGCCGGTTAGTCAGCCACGCCCAGGTCCAATGACGCCGCCTGCGACAATACCGTACCGCTGTATCGTGTCAGAGCGATCTGCCGCCGGTTAAACATCAGCTTTTGGCCAATGGAAGGCCCCGAAAATACAGGCGGTGGAAGGCTTGGCGGTACCACGCCGTATTACCCCAGGCCCAACAGCTCGTTGTCACGCGGCAGATCGCTGCACCCGCCTCGTATCCGGTAATAATACGCGGTGTAATACAGTATACTAGCCCCGGATCAGGTGAGCTGCTTATCGTCGCTTATCTTGCCCCATCGGGGCCAATCGGCAAACGGCACGTGACGGGGCTGGCCAGGCACTAGCGCCCACTGCGGGCCGCCCGCATAAACATTGCTCCGGCGCCGAGACCACCGCATGCAGCTGAGCGGCTCTGCTGATGGTGATATCCAGCTTGACCAGATAGCAGAACGCACCTCGTTGTTCGATGCCATTGCGCGACCGTCTGATATGAGTGGCTTGGAGTCCGTTGCCGTGTCCATACCCTCGTCTCTATCCATTTCTAACTCGAGCATCTAATGTTTGCAGTAGCTGCACTACGAGTCTCGCTGCGGAGGGGACTCGCTAAACATCTTACTTAGATGAGCTCAGTCTCCGACTAATGTGGTGCGTCCCCAATGCGAACTCCTAATTTATCTAGGCACCCGCTCATATTAGGCGTATAGGTGAGCATAGGTCCTTCTCAAGAACTATGAGCACCACCTCATCCCGCTCCCGGCGTCCATCGTCCCCGCCATCCTTGACATCCGAGCGCCTCGTCTCCGAATTGCGCCCCGTAATTGAGTCGCTGATTAGTCTCTGCGACAAACAACCCCCCTCTCTACATGATGCCCTTGGAGCTACTGAAAACCTTTACCGGCTGCGTCACACCTTTATCGATGATGAGAACAGAAGAGGCGCAAAAGATACCTTCCGGCAGCTGCGGGGCTTCCAAACCCTCTTGGCATTCCTCCAGTTAACAGCCGATATTTACGATCCTGCAACCTTAACAAAGGATGAAAGAAAGAGCCTTTTGTTGCTCGTCAAAGACATAAATGGGGTTCTTGCTGAAAGTTTAAAGGACCACCCCGGAAACAAGAGATATTTCGCAAAGAAGATTGATGGTGGGGGAGTGGCGCTCCTAGAGAGCAGCCTCTCTCCATTCTGCAAAAAACTAGGCCTCGATTCTGAAGGAACCCCTGCGGCTGATCCCGCCGATATCGAATATTTCTATGGTGGTCTGCTTGCTGCCGCATTGGGGCAGGAGATGCTATGCGACTTTTTCACTGTGATAAGAAAGAAAGTCACTAAGGAGAGTACCCATCCTGGGTCTGATGAAGTTCAAGAAGTCGTTAGAAAAGCCCTAGGATCCGCAGAGACTGTTGAAAATGGCGAGTTCATGGGACCTCTTTTACAGCTCTGGCTCGAGCAATCGTCGGGATTGCCCATGTTTGCCTGCCAACAGTTGGCTATCCCAGCATGTCTCGCCCACTTGGCATCCCAGTCCCGCCGCAATCTACTTGCTCTGCATTCCACTGGCATGTTAACCTCACTTCTGTCGGTCGTCGTTGATTCAAAAAGACCCAAACCAGAGCGCGATTTATATCGTCAGGTTGCCAGTGTATTATGCTCTGAGGGTATTAATAGTCTGGAGGATGCTACACGGCTTTATCGAGCAGCCCATACCTCACCCGACGTCTCGAAATTCCTTTTAGGTATAGTCAAATCATCGAAGAATCCTGCGTGTATTCACTTTGACCTCTCGAGACATGGTTACTCGTCTGTTGAGCTGCCAACCCTTGGAAAGTCATTCCCTCCATTGCACTCTATGGGATATACCCTTGCTGTATGGGCACGATTCGATAACTTCGACCCAAATGCCCACACAACCTTATTCGGTGCCTTTGACACCAGCCAAACTTGTTTTGTACTCGCCTATCTTGAAAAAGACACTCGTAATTTTATTTTGCAAACTTCGATAAAGGGGGCTCGCCCAAGTGTTCGCTTTAAGTCCGCCGTGTTTCTCCCCGGTCAATGGTATCACATCTGCGTCGTCCATAGGAGGCCCCGAACTACCTCATCGTCTCGCGCTTCACTTTTCGTGAATGGGGAATTGGTGGAGCAACTAAAGGCGGAATACCCAACTGTTCCGGTTAATCGCTCTGCCCACAGGCTTCCTCGTATCCAGGCATTCCTAGGGACGCCAGAGGATCTGGCGACAAAACTTGGAAAAGGAGTTTCAACATCGCGATGGTCTTTGGCATCTGCAGTCTTATTCGAGGAGGCATTTGCTGACGACATAATCTCTGTTTTCTGTCAACTGGGCCCACGCTATCATGGCAATTTTCAGGACTGCTTGGGTTCGTTTCAAACTTATGGAGCATCTGCAAATTTGAATTTACGCAACGAGAACTTGCATCCTGGTAAGGAGGAGCAATCGGATATCGTTGCCGTTATCCGGCATAAGGCTAGTAACTTGATCCCGGAGGGCTCTGTTTTGTTGAACATATCTCCCATGGCCGTTCTTGACGACGACGATAGTAACAACGTTGATGAATCTCAGCTTGTCAAATCATTATCGAAACAAGCCGCCAAAAACTTGAACCATCTCACCAAAGCTGGCGGAAATTCCGTCGCTATCAATGGGGCGGTTCCTGCTATCAATGATGCATTGACTCAGTCACACGGCGTTGCAGTCCTGACAGGAGATCCGGTTGTTACCGTTCCTCAGTCTTTGGACGATGCCAGCTGGCGAATCGGAGGATGTGCTGCCCCTCATCTCAGTATGGTCGAGGCTGCCGCCACTCCTGAAAGTACATGCACCGCTGTCGAAATACTATTCGAAGCAGTTCAAGACAACTGGCGCAATAGCGAGGCGATGGAGCGGGAGAATGGTTATAGTATCCTTTCCATGCTGCTGCGTGACAAACTGGGCCTGTCATCGCATGTTCAGACGGCGATCTCTAAACCGACTGCTGTGTGTTCTACGCCTGAGCAGCGTAACGGATTAGCCATGGAGCTTCTTCTCCTGATACTGAAATTTGTTGGATACGATTTCGACAGCCCGAAGAAATCAATCATTACAAACCCGTTAGCCTTTCGAGTCCTTTTGGTCGATTTGGATATCTGGAGGTTGGGAGATCTTCCTCTCCTAGAAATTTACTACTCCCAGTTCGTCACCTTTTGCGCGGAAAGCAACCAACACAGGTTCAACTCCAAGCGCCTCTCAAGAATGCGTATGACCATCCTATTTGTCTTTCCGGTCGTATATCCCTCTGCTAACACGATTCTTAGGCGTTGTCAAAAAATTCCTTGAGGCGCTCAAGGGTGAAAGCTTTACCGCTGAATCGATGAAGTTGTTCATCCCAGCATTTATCTGCCTTGTCAAAGCTTGCATATCAGCCGAAGTGCTCCGATCTCTATCTTTATTCGTCACCTATTCTATCCATGACGCGAAACCTGTAGCTAGTTTGCAAAAGAAGCGAAGCATGCGATTTGATTCTAGGGGAAAGCGGCCGGGATTCTCCCTTTTCCAGGGTCCTGACAAGACATTTCTCTCCAAGACCTTTATAGGGATTGAGATTTTGAAAGCTTACAGCGCCATCATTTGCAAGGAGGACGGCACGGCGAATATTTCAAAATTTGCTAGGACTGTTACGAACAAGGTTTGTCTTCCAACCCGAAAATGCCGCTTTACCGTCCCAATCCACTAACATCTGACAGTGGCTATTATACCTTATTTCAGAAGATAACCCGGAAGTCGTAGTGCTGGCCACTACAATTCTCGCTAGGTTGTTAGTCACCCACGGAAGTAGCTATACAAGAAAGTTCGCAGACAAGTCAGGCGGATTCGTTGTTATGCGCCATCGTCTGAAAAGGTGGTGGCATATCCCTGCATTGTGGCCTATTTGTTTTGCCGTATTGTTCGGGCAGGATGTTGGCCTTTTAGATCTTGACCGGCCGTTCGACCACTTTGGATTCCTAGACCTCTTTCACTCGACCGGAGAACTAAAGGTGGTGTTCCCTGACATTCTCCCCGTTATCACTGGAATGTTGCAAACTGGCCTGAAGGCGACAATTCTGAAGGGAACGGATTCTCTCCGAGTAGACGATCCTAAGACGGGACCCAGCATGAGTCGTGCCAATCGACGCTCCATGTCGAGCTCAACGCCCCCAGGTAAGATTTTCACTTTACTTACGGTTCTTGTACTTTACGCTTTAAAATTATCGTTCTCAAGCTAACCGATCCACCCCTCAGACCTTAATGCCATCAACGCACCATCAACACCAAATATCGACCTACTAAATACCGTCGTTGGGTTCCTTGCCGATATCCACGCTAAATCGGAACAATTCCGCGAATTCGCCGTGTCTTCTACTTATGTGCAAGAGCTGCTCTTCCTTCTCTTTCCCGTTGTCGTCGGCTCAGATCCAGTCAGCGCCGATGTAGAGCTCAATTCTCGGTCCTCAGGTTTGACATTCGGAAGCGAGGACGTCGTAATTCGCCCTCTTTCGAATGCTCGTCCCGTCCTACGCACTACGACGGTTGAACCCTCCGATTCCCAGGATAATAGTCCCACCCTTCGTCGTGGATCGTCCTTCATACTGGTCTCATCAGATAAATCTCAATACTCTCCCTCTTCGGCTCGACTCCGTCACTTTGTAACTCCAAAATCCGAGGCCACAACCTACCCGCCCGCCCATTCCATCGTACAGGGAGTGTTGGAGGTAGTTGTTGCGGTTTTCATTGACCAGGTGCTAACGAGAAAAGACTTTTCTGGCTTGACACTCCCCTTTAAAACACCGCCAGGATTTCTTGAACATCAGACATATTTTGAATCCTGGGTCCTGCGAAATGTCCTTTCTCAATTAAAAAACACGATCCTATTAAATCAGAAGCTTTTATGGGAGCCGCGCGTTCTGACCAATTTGTCGCGGTTGCTGTCACATATCGGCGATGCTCTATATGAAGGCTGGTTTCTTGAGGGTGCAGCGTCTACTCTAGATTTTATTGGTCCGATACTTGAATATTTGCAGCAACCTGACGTCGCATCTTTGAAGAGCATACGATTATGCAGCCAGGCTATTACTACCATCCGTTCGGTAGTATCACGGACAGTGTTGCTTCGCCTCTCAGAAGCAGAGGACGCGGATGACCTTTCGTTTTTGAAAAAGCTCGCCTACTGGCAGACTGTCGTGCTCTCCTCCGAAGATACTCAACCAGAGCATCTACCTTTGATATGCTATTTGCTCTACTCGAAATTAGTCTCTGATAATGAAGAAGTTCGGCTGGCTGCTGCCAATTTATGGAGAATTCTTTTGGTTCAGAAGCCTTCGGAGACGGCGGCTCTCCTAAATCATGCCAGTTCCTCCCTTCATAAGCGACTATCTGCCGGTTTCCAGAAGCTTGTTGGGATGGATGATGCTAGTTTCCTTCGTTGGGTTGACGACCAACGGGACGACCTTGATTCGTTTTTCTTCGGGGCGCTCTCAAAAACTTGGGAAACATTTGTGCGGGAAGAAAATAGCAAAACCGAGGGGATTGCACGGACGCGACTATCGAAGCGGAAGGATAAGCTCAAGCAGTGGCACCATGTCGATAAGGCACAGGAAGAAGTTCTCCGCAAGCATGACATCACCTTTGATCATTGGACTTCCAACATCTATACATCTGAACATCTCAAACACCAAAGATCCCTTCAAGATCAACAAGACAATCTAACATTCCTATCCTCAGTGTTTGCCCGCATGTATCGCGACCTACGACGGGAAAATGGGATCCTGGCCGAAGCGACGGACACTAAGTGGCGCCTTGATCAGACCGAGGGGCGAAATAGAATGAGGCTGCGAATTACCCCTGACGACACTGAGGGTTCTCAGAATTATCAACCCAAACGTAAACATTCGCAAGAGCCACCCAGGATCAATATAGATACACGAGTCCGTCCCGCTGATCGGGATTTACTTGGGACGACTCCCACCACTACCATGGTTTCAGAGCCGGCGGATATGGACTCCCAAGCCAACGATTCTGACGACAAATCTGGGCTCGAGGGCAGCTTTGAAATGATTGAAGATCCCATGGATGGCCAGGGTGATTATGAAGATAAGAATCGGAAGGTCATGAGAAGTCTTCATCGGGGGGATCAAGTTCAGCATGTATGCAATATTTCAAGGATTGTTGGGTTGGAAGCATGTGAAGGGCTTTTGATCCTTGGAAAGGATTACGTCTATATTATGGACAATTTCTTCCAACGAGCTGATGGTGAGGTTGTCAACGTTTGGCAAGCTCCTCGTGAGGAGCGGGACCCTTATGTTCGCATGATATCCGGCCGTGAGTCCGATGACCGCAGGGCAAATAATGGGGACCACGAAACGAGGAGCTGGAAATGGTCCGATGTCATCAGCGTGTCGAAACGGCGCTTCTTATTCCGAGACGTCGGTTTGGAGATCTTTTTTGCCGACGGTCGCAGCTATCTGCTCACGTTGGTCTCCCCAGCGCTCCGGAATGATTTGTACGGTCATTTGTCATCTCGTGCACCTCAGGTCAATGGCTCTAGTAATCCCTCACAAATGGAAGAAATGTGGAGGTTTGAAGCACTGCGGAGTCAGGAGGATACACCTCAGTTCTTTGGGTCGAAGCTTGTCAATGTGTTTAGCCAAAATCCTACCAATCCGGCGACACGGAAATGGATCAAGGGCGAAATATCGAATTTCCACTATCTGATGCTTGTTAACACCCTGGCTGGACGGACATTTAATGATCTCACCCAATATCCCGTCTTTCCGTGGGTCCTTGCAGACTATACTAGCGAAGAACTCGACCTGACTAACCCAAAGACATTTCGTGACTTGTCAAAGCCTATGGGATGCCAGACTGCGGAACGGGAAGCGGAATATATGAGTAGGTATCAGTCATTTGCCGAGATGGGAGACCACAATGCGCCGCCGTTTCATTATGGAACACATTACTCGTCCGCTATGATTGTCTGCTCCTACCTCATACGCCTTCAACCGTTTGTCAAGTCTTATCTCCTCTTGCAAGGTGGGACCTTTGACCATGCTGATCGCCTGTTCTACTCCATCGCCAACGCCTGGGAATCAGCATCTAAGACCAACATGACAGATGTCCGGGAACTGATACCTGAGTTCTTCTACCTCCCTGAGTTCCTCGTAAATTCCAACAAGTACGATTTTGGACTGCGACAAAATATGGCCAATTCGATCGATTCAGTGGAATTACCTCCTTGGGCCAAGGGGGACCCAAAGATATTCATCGCCAAACACCGCGAGGCACTGGAGAGCCCCTATGTGACTAAGAACCTCCATCGTTGGATAGACCTTATCTTCGGCTGCAAACAAAAAGGTGACGCGGCGCTGGAAGCAGTAAACGTCTTCCACCATCTCTCCTACCAAGGCGCTACAGATCTAGACGCCATCGACGACCCTCTCGATCGCCTCGCTACAATCGGCATCATCCACAATTTCGGCCAAACCCCACACCAGGCCTTCCAAAAGCCGCATCCACAGAGGGAAGAGTTATCCCACAAACATAAGCGTCTGGACACGGCAGTAGAGTCCCTGACGCGCCTACCGTTTACATTACTTGGTAGGTCAATGCGCAAGCGACTCATACGATGCGGTCACGGTGCTAACTTCCACGCAGACAGCCATGAGCGCGTATCGTCGCTGCTATTTTCGTGGAAGCAGGATCGGCTGCTTTGTTCTGCTGCATTTAGATTGAACATCCCGCCGAATTATGACAAATATATTGAGTGGGGCTTTTCGGATGGGAGCGTAAGGTTTTATGCAACGGATAGTAGGAAGGTATGTATAATTTTGCGTCCACTTTTTACTCAGGTAACTTGTATATGGAATTAATGATTTTATAGTTAATCGGCCATTTTGAGCACCTACATATTGGCCAGCTATCTGGCGCCCTATTCGCCGACTCTCAAACCCTCATTACTTCCGGGACCGATTGCACCATTTCGGTATGGTCCTTTACATCAACCTCCAAATCCGTGGAACTGCATCCGAAAGCTACATTATTCGGCCATCGCTCGCTAGTTACGACCCTAGCAGTCTCACGATCCTTCAGCACAGTACTATCGGCATCGAAGGATGGAAGCATCATGCTGTGGGATCTCAATCGGCTAGAATTCCTGCGGTCGCTTCCAAATGGGGGCCCAGTTGATGTGAGTTATACTTCTATTTACCTACGCACATCCCACATTTTTAGGTTTTTGCTAATTCACCGCAGTGCGCCCGCATCAACGACGCGACCGGAAACATCCTCGTCTGCCGCGGCAACCGCATTACCCTATACACATTGAACGGGGCGCTCCTCCTCGACAAAGCGGTCTGCGAGCAGGCGGATGACTCTATACTCTCCTGCGCGTTCTACGAGGGATTGAGTAACGAATGGCTCGAGCGGGAGCTATTATTCACGGGACATAAGAGGGGGCTTGTTAACGTATGTAGCCCACTTTCATTCCCTCCACACCCCACTTCTCCATATTCAGAACCTAACACGTGAAAAAAAAAATGTCCAGATCTGGAGCAAAACCATACGCAACGGATCCTTCGAGCTCGATATGATCCGCCAACTGCACCACGTGGATAATACCCGTGGCGACGGGGCGACGGGGAATGTGGCTGCCGGGATCAGTTGTATCCTGCCATTGGCGCACGTGGTTTATACGGGGGATGAGGCGGGGAGAGTTGTAAGTCCCTTTTAACTTCTGGTGGTTTTTTTATGGGGATTATGTGCTGACGTTCTGTATAGTATGAATGGGACTGTGTCCAGCGACATTGAGGCTGGGTGTATATATACAGGCCTAGTGCCCGTTAAATGTTGGGTAGATTTGGTATGATGCGCTGAATGAGATGGGGAGGGTTTTTCGGCCTTTTGCTCCTCTTGACTACGAATAGAGGTTACGGTCTGACGATGTTATGTCTTTCTTTTTGTTCGCTCCTGTTCCTTGTCCTTTTTATGATTTTGCATGTACCTGTTGCGTTTCTGCACGTCCTTCTGTTTGTAGCTACCCTTTTGGCTCTCGTTTGTTGTCCCTGGTGGCCTACCTTGTTCCTCGTTATTCTCGTTTTTCCGAGTTGTATATAGACAAAACCAAGAAAAAATCGCATTTTGCGGGCTAACGAATTGGATCAAAGAGAACATATATATCACAGTCATCATCCCAGATACACCCCCCCCCCCCCACCCCCCCCAAAAGAAACCCCCCCGCGCCAACCCCAAAAATCCCACATACCCATCCCCTCCCACATCCTACGCTACTCGAAACCTATTATTAACGCAAAAACCGGGGGAATAAGCAGGCTAGAGCGCCTTAGCTCCCGAGCCCATCGGGAATACATGTCTGGGGTCGGTGGGTATAAGTTATGGAGAACGATTTTTATAGAGGGGTTCAGATATCGAGGGGTGGCGGGGGATTTCGTGGAGATCAGTAAAATAAGGAACTTGGGTATTAATCAACACAACGGGTGGTACGTACATAGTAGAGTACTGCATTTACCTGCTCGAAGGTGAGTGTGGCAGCAGAGGGTCGAGGTGTAACTTATCAAAGAAAAAGGGGGTTAGAGCTGTATGTACGTGGATGAGTAACTACGGCGGTTGTTAATAAGCGGTTGAATCAGCCATCCAGGTAAATCTCAAGGCAATGGGAAAACTCAAAGAATTGTTAGGTTAAAGAAATCCGGGACGTTGGAAAGGTTAAAAAATATTTTTGCGTGGTACACGGGCAACATGGCGTTTTATGATTCCAAAGCCTCCCCTTTTGTTTCTGTATAGGCCGGAGCACAGTTGTCCGGCTAATCCCCGGCCAGAATAGCCTGAGCAAGGAGGCGCTGGATAAATAGTAAATGATAAATGGCCAGCTCCATAACGACGTAATGGCAGTCTGCGCGAACCTTGGAAGAAGAAGCTGGGCTGGCGATGCACGGTAACCAACTAACTATCTGATCAAGATATGTCACGATAAAAGCTGACTTGATCGTTTGTCATTGCGGCGTAAACCGGGCGTGCGGGCTGGGATTTCCGTGGAGACACAGGCCGCCCACAGCAGGCAGGTCACCGGTACCTCGAGCTTGGCGGGTGCGTGGCGGCAACGAGGGGTAGCTGGTACCTGCCCACTGTTGCCCCACCATGTTCCTGCCCTGAGCCCCCCGCCGTCACCGAAACCGCCACATCTTTCTTCTCTTTTCTTCTTCGTCTTCTTCTTCTTCTTCTTCTTCTCTTCTTCTCATATCAATCCACACTCTCCCACTCCACGTCCAGCAACACTCGCACACTCCAGCTCCCGCTTCTTTTAACTGGCTTAGAAGAACCCTCGTTGTCTCTATCCACGCCCACAAGCACATCCACATCCCCATACACCATGTCTTCCGCTCTCGATCAACTAAAAGCCTCTGGCACCGTAAGTCTCCCCATCGCCACCCCGCTGCTTGCTCCCCTCAGGCCATGCGGAGTGGCCCAGTATGTCCCGATGCAGGTATTCAAGGCTGACCATGTTGCTTTTGCATTGCTGTGTAGACCGTTGTCTGCGATTCTGGTATGCTACCCTCCACCCCTTTCCACCCCAGTTTCTCCAGGACACGGCCATGGCTAACATGACAATTCCAACTTCTAGGTGACTTCGCAAGTATGTCTCATGCCTCTGTTACACATTGCTTCAGCATCCGCTTCTTCTTCCCCCCCCATAGCGCAAGTCTGAAAACTCTTCCTCTGACACATACGAAACAGCCATCGGCAAATACAAGCCCCAGGATGCCACCACCAACCCTTCGTTGATTCTCGCCGCCTCTAAGAAACCAGAGTATGCCAAGCTGATCGATTCCGCCGTTGCTTACGGAAAGGCACATGTATGTGGCAACAACCCCGGGTTTTAACTCATGCGTAGACAGACTGACGACTGACAATGTGGTGACGGTACAGGGCAAGAACATCGATGAGCAGGTTGATGCCACTCTTGACAGACTCCTCGTCGAGTTCGGCAAGGAGATCCTCCAGATTATCCCCGGAAAGGTCTCGACGGAAGTTGACGCCCGCTTCTCCTTCGATACCCAGGCCTCCGTAAACAAGGCCCTTCACATCATTGAGGTATGTATTTTGTCACCTAATATATCCATCGACTACAGAACATATTCTAACTTTGGCATAGCTCTACAAATCAGTTGGCATTCCCAAGGAGCGCATTTTGATCAAGATCGCCTCGACATGGGAGGGCATTCAGGCCGCCCACATCCTCCAGTCGCAGCACGGCATCAACTGCAACCTGACCCTCATGTTCTCCCTCGTACAGGCCATTGCCGCTGCCGAGGCTGGTGCCTACCTTATCTCCCCCTTCGTCGGCCGCATCCTTGACTGGTTCAAGGCCGCCATGAAGAAGGAGTTCACCGCTCAGGAGGACCCCGGTGTCAAGAGCGTAGAGAGCATTTTCAACTACTACAAGAAGCACGGTTACAACACTATTGTCATGGGTGCCTCTTTCAGAAACACCGGAGAGATCACTGAGCTGGCTGGATGCGACTACCTTACCATCTCGGTATGTATCCGCCCCTATACACCCCCTTTGATATACAAAACCCCGATACTAACAAAATACAGCCAAACCTTCTCGAAGAACTGTACAACTCCACTGCCTCCGTCCCCAAGAAGCTCGATGCCGCCAACGCCGCCTCCCTCGACATCCCCAAGCGCGCGTACCTCAGCGACGAGGCCCTCTTCCGCTTCGACTTCAACGAGGACCAGATGGCCGTCGAGAAGCTGCGCGAGGGTATCTCCAAGTTCGCTGCTGATGCCGTGACCCTGAAGAACATCCTGCGCGAGAAGATCAGCGCATAAATTATTGGGGCATTTTTTTTTAATTATATAAAAGATTGAAACATGATTGATACCAAAAAAAATTTCTCCGTTTTTCCAGTGCGGTGTTCATTATGATAGCTTTTTTTCTTGGGGAAAGAATTAGGAGCTAGTTTTAAAAATACTATCTTTTCTTGCTCTTTTTTCTCAGAATAGCATGGGGAACTATCGACTGATCTGATGCACGAAAGAAAAGGCGGAGGAGGGAGGGAGGGGTGTTGGGAAAAGTAAAAAAAAGATCTGCCTTCAAAAGAGTAAAAAAATCCTGCTCATTTTGTAGACTTTTAACTCTGATTTTTGCTGTCTATCTTCGATTCTTCCGGCAGAATCTTCTATTATTATAAACTTTGCTAGCTAGCTAGTTACCTTTGTTTCTCATTCAGTGAGATTCAAATTGAAAATGAGAGATAACTAGCACGTTCAATTTATATATAACCAACTACATTGTAGAAGGCTGGAGCTTGAATTTATTAGTCCATTATCTATCTCATCACTAGGTACATAAGTTATGGGGCGGGGAAAAACGGAAATAGAAACCGGGTGGTTTGTTAGTAACTTGAATAAGTTATATAACTAACTGATCCCATATGGAATGCATATTTGACCCCCTTTTTTTTTAAACAAACAAACCCACGCCCTCCCTCCCCCCCTCCCTCTGCCGTCTCCCGCTCTCCCGCCTTCCCGCCTTCCCGCTTTACTTACTTACCCCGCCCCCGCCCCTTTTTTTATCCCCCCGCCAAAACCGTTTCATTCTGAATATTCATTATTCATTCATTCCCTCTGTAGCGGTAGCGGTACCAGCATACATATCTCCCGCGATGTGAACGGTGGTTGTTGAATGGAGAAAGAAGGTAGGAGGAGGAGGAGGGGATGGATGGATGGACGGATGGTGTGGACGGTAGGTTGGATTTATCTAGTATGTATGTATATCGCGGAATGGCATGATGGGGAAGCGCGCGGAGGATCGGGGTCGGGGTCGGGATCGGGATCGGGGATCAGGCATGGGGTTCGGGATTGGAAGGGCCTGTGTTCTTTTTCTTGTTATTTTCTTTTATTTATTCTTTTGTGGTGGTGGGGGGGGTTGGTTGTATGGAGAAAGAATGGGGTAGGGGAGTAGTTGGCAATTACGTATGGCGTCATCATAGTTACTGACTGGGATGGAAAACTGGGGGGAGAGGAAGTTGATTTGATGATGGGGTGGTATAGGACTGGTTTTTAAAATAGTTGATAATTGACTGGTTAACTAGGTCCATTTATTAGATATGGATGAGATTCGAAACTCGTGTTAAAGATATAGTTAACTATATGCTGACCGTTCCAATTCCCGGATGGTGTCAGAAATCTTTATATAGATTTGATTTCCTTTCCTTAGTTACCACGTCCCCCACGGCTCCAGGGCTAAGTTAGTTGTCGATCTATAATAATTGCCCTAGATATGCCGTGTTATCCAGAACAGAAAACGCATCGACCAATACACATGGCAGATTTCCCCCCCTGGCGGGATTCGGAGTGCCGGTTTCCCTGGACCCTGGCTTGCAAATGCCACGCTCCCTCTCTTTTCCGCTAGAGAATATGCATCTCCTAATATCGGAGCATATATATCGTAGACGGGGGAAAAAGGGAGGGGGGGGAGTAAAAAGAAATAGAATAAAACAGGAACATATTGGTTGATATTTCGTTGATTGATGTAGTACGCAAGCCGGTAAATGGATTCCCCCCGCCCTTCCTCGTTGTCCCCGAATGCGGTATCTAGATCCCAATCGTAACCCGCCAGCCTCCCTGATCGCTTAGATATTTTATCGCGAACTGCCCCATACATAGTCTACCACCGCAGGCCCCCCAACGAGCGTAGCCGCAATATTTATCTATCCATGAAAGCATGGTGATCTATGAACCCCAGTCCCCCTATCCCCAACAGGAAAAGCAACCAACCAACCCCCCTAAAACTCTCCTCCCAGAAACACCATATCACTCCACGGCCCCCTCTTCAAACCCATCAACCAACATGACCAAAGCCAAAATCACTTCCTCTTCCCCTTGACCTCACTCTTACCTTTGGGTTCCAAATGCCCATTGGTATTCACATTCCCGACCCCATCCATCTTCCTAGTTTTGAAAAACAGATCCTGCTCCATCGCGAACCGTGCCCTCTCCTCCATCAACTCCCCTCGGACCCTCTTCGCCTCTTCGAATCCAAAGGGGACCTCTGTCCGCCGCTTGGCTTTTGCTTTTGCTTCCGCGTCTGCGTCTGTGTTTCTATTTCCATTTGCCTTTTCGTCTTTCGTACCACTAATGGCATTACCATTACCATTACCATTCACTTTCGCTTTCGCATCCTTCTTCCCCGCACCAGCTGCACCCTCCTCCCCCAACATCATAGCCACCAACTCCTTGGGCAATCTCTTCAACATCCCACTGCGCTCAAGATGCTCATTCCACCAGTCCCTCCTTTGCGGGGGCACATTCGCCGTCGACAGAACCCTCACATGCGGATCGACCAGATACAGCGCGAGCAGTTTCCGATGACCTGGTTGCGTCATGTCCTCGAGCTCAAACGGCTCGACGCGGTGCTGCATGGTGTTTGGGAACGTGAGTAGGCGGCCGGAGAAACAATGGATACTGCCCGGGATCTGGGTGGCGGGGGAGTCGGGTTTTACGGAGAATATTTCGGACAGGTAGGTGGATGGGCTGATTGAGGCGGTGGGGATGGTTAGGGTGGAGAGGTTGGGGGTGGGGTTGGTTGTGCATTGTTGGCGGAAGGTTAGGTGGGATGGGGTGATGTTGTGCGTGTCGATGTAGTAGAGGGCTGTGGCGCAGATGTGTTCGTTCTGGATTTTTGGGTTAGGGGAGGACCCTCTATTTAGGGAGGAACAAGGAGGGACGAGGAGAAAACTTACCAGTTGGCCTTCGATATGCCAGGATCCACCGTTGTATTTGGGATTCTCCGGTGTCAGGTGTATGCTTGCCATCTTGACGATGACCTGTAGTCCACTCTTCCGGAACTGTCTTTGCAAATCTACCGACCCGGGCGATAGCGAAGGTGTCATTATTGGTTCGAATTTGCCAGGATCCGGCAGGACATATCCCGATTTCGTCACGGGCCGCTTCGGTTTGGATCCTTTTGCCCTTTCCATCTCGGCTGGCGAAAGTGGCTTCTCTCTCACGCATTTATCATAGTTGATGCGCCGGGTAAATTCGGCATTCAGTGCTGACAGACTTCTATTCCATAGCGGTATTGCACTAGCTATCACTTGCTCGATGAGGGCATATAGATCTTTATTCTTGTCCGGGTGTAGGTTATTGATGTAGCTGGTTATCCGACATGGTGCAGAAATGGAGGCTGCCGCCACTTTCGATGGCTCGTGTTGGTCTAGACGTAAGTGAGAGCCCTCCTTGTCAAGGAATTCAACATTACAAGGTAGCCATTGGTATCTCTGGCTGTATAATTTAAGATTGCGGTACCTGTCTGCCGCTCTGGACCGGTTTTCCGTCTTCTGCTTGGACACGGCATATTCGTTTGCGGGGATCAGTAATGTGTCCCCGAGGCCACAACTGGCGACGCAGTCGTCGAGGCCTAATATCTTCTCGGAGAGGATCCGTGATCGGCCGTATATGAGCGGATATAGGGACGGATGAACCAAATCTACCACAGTTTGATTAGTCCCGGGGTGGTAGTCTTTTTGGTCGGCGGGGACATTCTCGAGTTTCCGCACGGCATCACAAAACGATTCGTTTAGAGAGTCCGGAATCGCTGTGTCGGATTTGACAACTCCTCCATTGAAGACATCGACGAGGCCATATTCGTGGAATATTCGGGTCTTGTATCGCAGTTCGTCAATTACCCACTTTGCCATAGCTTCCGAAATGTCATGGCTTCCCGACACCATCTCTTTCCGCCAGCTCTCCGCCGTGATATCGTCGAAGACCTGATCCTTGGGTTAGTGGGATACAAAAGAAATCGATGCGTCACAAACTGGGGCAGGGGTCGGTTTGTAAAAGGGGGAGACGAGTCTACCTGGTCATTCCAACCGGCTTTATCAGTTATCTCGTTCATGGCTTGAACCATCGTGTTTTCTCGATTCGTCAAAACTGGGCATCTGCCAAGTCAGCATCTGTCGGGCAAACCCTGGGGCCACGACTTTACCTCAGAACATGGTCGAGGGCATCTTGGTAGCTCAACGCGGTTGGAAAACGCCCCCGCTGTATGCCCTGGAGTCGAGGTTTTGGTTCCCTGCGTCGCGGGTCGCGGTGGCCATGCTTAGGCCGCGGGGAAGCAATGGAGCTGGAACCGGCAGTGGGATCCCAGTTCAGGGGCATGGTGAAGCCCGGAAGGCGGAGGCGGACATCATCGGGTAGGTCCTCCTCCCAGTCCGAGAAGTGGGAAGAGTCGGTGTCACTCATTGTTTTTGTGATGGCGGAGACGGATGATGATGTCGAAGAACTGGAACCTTGGTTGAGATAGATGGGAGACTAGCGGCGGGGAGAAGAAGTCTAATCCATTTAATAATGGGACAAGAATCGGCAGCCGTAGCGAATGCTGCTAAATATGGGGGCGTAGGGCTGCTAAGCATTTTAGGATCTTTCTGTGTCGCAAAGCATGCCTTGAGTGGATGTCGGCCACCAGCACTGTGATCATACTTCATCATTTGATGGCCGCTCTGGTCGTGGAGCTGAACTCAGCCAATGAAACATTCTTCAACCCCGCTGAGAACAATAGGTTTTTCCTTCCTATTGTTCTCATCTGCAGGGATGGCAGGGATGTTCTCCTATCAATCGCATGGCCGCTGCTGGCCACTGTGGGGGCCAAGATCTCCGTCACTTTTCGGGCGCCAAACAACATATCCCCTCGTCCGTTTTTTTTGCACAGATTAGCGCCTTTTTTTCTGGGCTGTTCATAGGTCAAAAAGCTGTAATTTACTCCACTTTCAGTGGCTAGAGACCCCCTACAGCAAATAGCAGAGCTTCTTTCAATACTGCGCTAATCTGTGCAAAAAAAACGGACGAGGGGATAGCATCAGGTATATTTGCCCAACACCGACGACACAAGTAGTAGCCGCAGAATGCAAGTTGAAAACAGTTACAGACTGAAGAGGCTGGTTTCATTTTAGCCCACCATATGTCTCCGAAGCTGCCGTATCCTTGTCACTTTTAGCGTGCTCGCCGTCATGAAGAAACCGCCCAGCCACAACTCATAATCAGGCCGCGATCCAGGGGAATTTCGAGACACGACTTTGGCCTTCGTGAGAATATCTGTGCCATCATTGGCCATGTTAAACGCAATCAATTGAATCTTTGGTTGCGCGTTTGCGGGTCTCAACCCCAATTCCGCAGTAGGTGGGTTACGCCCCCTTTGGCGGCGGTTGTAGCTCCAACGTGGGGTAGTTTAGAACTAAACTCAGACCGTGAGCGGACTAGCTGAATTGGAGTTCTCATGCTGGATATGATCGTGGCCGGCAAACTGGCCTTTGCAACTATGGGCATAAGCTCCCCGCCGGGTGAAGCCACTATGGCAATACAGGACTCAGAAATCATCGGCTGCTGGCAAAACTTCATTTCGAAACAGATACATCACAGAAGCGCAACGATACTCGTCGGATTTGACCAATTAGGCGTGACAGCGGAATCTATATTATCCATGAGCATGGGGTTGGGGTCTAAAAGAACGGGCCATTGAACGAAGCCAGCCGCCAAAACAAGCCCTTTTTATGCCGGCAGATGGCTTGTTGGAACTGGAATTTGAGCACACAATCCGCGCAGGAGTGCTTGGGTGAAGTATCGATTGTGCCGATGGGGGAAATCTCCTGGCTTTCTAGATGCCAACCACGCAGCCAAAGGGGCGGGCCGAGGGTTGCCGCCCTATCCATCTTCTACTCCAGGCAAACACAAGAAAGGGCTTCGAAACCGCACATGTACAGCAAGGGGGGGATTTCAGAGATGGCGGCTCCTTAACCGGGCAGCGAACGGGTGATATAGTGGAACGAACCACGTCTCTTGACGAGAAAAGACTCCATTGCAGGCATCAACGAAGGATGGCCGAAGTGAAGTTGCAAAGAGGAGCATGATGCGTCTTTATACTACTCTCCGCGGCATCATCGAGCCCTCCTGGCGCGGCTGGCGTCTACTGTCTCCCAATCAGCAGCGATGGCCAGGGGAAGATGTTGGTTGATTGATGTCTGATATTGGGATAGTCTGGCCGCGGATGCTGACAAATCGGCGGGAGGAAGCGCAGTCACGTGGCCGACGTCATGGCTCCTGTATCGGAGGCCGCTGCTGAGGTAAGCACAGCCCCTCCTCCCCCCACCTTGGCCGGCCGTTACTGCCACGCGCCGCGGAGTATCCCGACTGCCGCCAGACTGCAGCACATAAACATCCGTTTTTTCCCAGTCTGACTCCTCTCTTCTCCCTCCTATCTCCCTCCAAACAAGCCCATCCTCCGCACGCTCACCACGCAATCCCCATAGCCCTCGTCTCTCGCATCTCTCCCTCGAACCACCCAATCCCGCCAAAATGGTCAAGGCTGGTGAGTCTATCTTTGTTTACGCCCCGGCTATTTAGATCCGCCATCCCGCTCCCCAATTCGTCCCCCCGCCTCCTGCACCAGCCCTGTATTTTCGCCCAAGGTCCTCCTCTGTCACCAAGCAGACGGGGCACAGCAAATATCAGGAACCTGGTTTCTGATCCTGTCCAATCTGTGGGGAAATGCGGCTCGGATCGTCTCCGTGTTGAGCACATTTCCAAACTTACCTTGGCCTGTACCCTTGGTTTCAGCCCTCCCAAAGACACATATATTATTCATCTACAAGGATAGTGCATGATGCTGACAAGTACCCTCTGGGCCTCCAGTTGCTGTTCTCCGTGGTGACTCCAATGTCAAGGGCACCGTAACCTTCGAGCAGGCCTCCGAGTCCGCCGCCACCACTATCTCCTACAACCTCTCCGGCAACGACCCCAACGCCCAGCGCGGCTTCCACATCCACCAGTTTGGTGACAACACCAACGGCTGCACCTCTGCCGGCCCTCACTGTATGTCTTCTCACTCGAATCGCATGTAGAATGCTGTCTTTCCATCCCCTTCTATATCGTCCAATGCCCTGTCAAATACTAACCTTGAGCTTCTTGCAGTCAACCCATTCGGCAAATCCCACGGTGCTCCCACCGATTCTGACCGCCACGTTGGTGACCTCGGCAACATCACCACTGATGCTCAGGGCAATGCCGTTGGTACCATCGAGGATGCCCAGATCAAGCTGATTGGCGAGCAGAGCGTCCTTGGAGTACGTCATACCCCCCTTGACCGCAGCTGGTTTGCTGGGATATAGACATCAATAAACAACGGCTAACCATGGTCTTTACCTATTTTTAGCGCACCGTGGTCGTCCACGCCGGCACTGACGATCTCGGACAGGGAGGCAACGAGGAGTCCAAGAAGACAGGCAATGCTGGTCCCCGTCCCGCTTGCGGTATGTATACCCTTTTACACTTGTGACAATTATCTACGCATAATATATTCACAAAACTGATTCAATTGCAACTCTTAGGTGTCATTGGTATCACCGCATAGGTGCGTTGTTAACGTGTATTAAAACAAGTGGTGATCTGCAAGGCGGCTTCCATCATACCAGACAAATGAACCAAGAAACTGGGCAGAATTTGCACCTTTTTTTATGATATAGTTTTTATGCAAGTTGATGATGATAAGCGATCAGTCTGACAGGGCGAACCATTTTGTTATGTTTTTATCTAGCTATATAGGCTAAACCGCAGAAAATTAAATACCTACGGGGGAAAGTTTTCTGCCGATGTTTTTTGCTCCAAGTAGTCATCTACTAGTAATCTTTGTTCAACTCTACATGGGTGTCTCGTAGTATGTTTCAAACATGGCAACCTAAATTTGTTGTCTTATTTTATTTAGGGGGGAACGCACTTGTATTGACTGGTTCACTGAACAAGTTTCACCCCCTAGGAGTCTTGATTGATTGTATAATGTGGTGCTGTAACTCCTTTATTTAGTTGTGTATTTTCTTGCTCTAACTATCCGTCTCTACAGGGACTGTCTTGTTTAGTTGGTTCCCCTGATCGGAATTGTTACAGTGGTAAATGTATTATGCAGAAACCCAGGAAGGGTGAGGATGAGAAGGGGGGGGGGGGGGGGGGTATTTTTCTTTGGAATGTGAGATAGTGGAGATATGGTTTTGGGAATGAGGACATAACTACCGGTTCGATCGGTGAGTATATGATATGAACATGAATGCTTAAGTAAGTAGGTAGGTAGGTAGGCAGGTACTGCAAAGTGCGTTTGATATGCTTTATTGAAGAAGGTAAAGTTTAGGTAAGGGAGGCGTGCGTGGATAGTGATTGTTTTGGAGCGGTGGGCCACCCATAGGTGACTGGGTTGGGTTGGGTTGGGTTGAATGTATGTAGGGAAGGAGGGGACCTTGGTGATCTGGAATTCATTGCGCTGGGCGGAGATGGGTATGGCATTTCATACTGATTGATGAATATGGGATGAAAGAAGTCGTGATAATCAGGGTCTTCTGTTTGAAAGGAGAGAAGACGGGGAGATCAAGAAATAGGGGGGGAGGTATATTGAGTTTTGTTCGTTTGTTCGGTTGTTTGTTTGTTTGTCCGTTCTCTTTGCTTTGGGGATTTTTATTAGCTGTCTAAAACATGCTTGTTGGCATGCACGTATCCTTTACGGAACGGATGGTGATCAATCATGGTAAGGTGCAGAAAAGGCTAAACGCCCGTCATCGTACGTTTCCTCGAGGGATTGATTTAGGTGTTTCCGTGAGGCTAAGAGTAGCGGAGTGGTAGGTATGACTAAAAGGAGAGAGTAGCGTGGTGGGCGATATTTTCGGTTAAAGTGAGGCATCATGGAATATTTGATGTCCAAAGAGCGGGGAGACAGATAGAAAACCCTGGGGCTCCTGTGATCGCGGCCGTCGTTGTAATATATGGTATATGAGCGCCAACCGGAACGAGCCTGCCTTTTTCCCAATTGCTGTGATTATTTAGAGGAGACTCTTAATAAATGCCTATTGATACCTGGTATATAGGTCGGGAGATTGGCCGACAGAGTGATTGATTGTCCAGGAGTTTTCGGCAGGTAATTTGTCAGGTATCTCATAGTCGGCGGTGGAAATCCGGAACAAAATTAGACTGTGCGTTCCCGATGTTTCTCTCACGCGCACCGGACGCTTGGCACAGGGGAAATACATTTTGAGACCCAGTGGGTTGACATGTCTTGGGGAGGAGAGTTTAACTGACGGGCAGATATTCGACGTCTAGGGGAGGAGGACAAGGGGAAAGGGGAAGGGGCGGTATTTGAAATCCGGGCGGGGCTGGGGTTGAGTCTGGCCGACTTTGTGTACATATCAGTTGAAAAAACCGGATGGACACTATCGATGCGTTTTTGTTGTAGGCATAATAATTCCCGGCGGCGCGGGATTGTTGTGGGTAGTGTGATTATGCTGAGTTTTGATTTCCCCGTTTTTTTAATTGCGAAGGAGGCCGTTCACCGAATCTAAATTTTTGGAGTCAGTTGAAAGTCGATGGATACAGGGGACGACAAGGGGTCATGGGATTTGTTGAGAATTGGGCGACATTGATGTAAGGAGGTGCTCCATCAGGGAGGAGAAGATGCATGACTTGCGCGAATCAAATAACCGCCTTATTGATAAATGCCTGGGAGGCGAATATTTTTGATGCGATTAAAAGATATCCTTGGGTGGGGTTTTTCTAATATGGTTTTTTTGGCTCTTTATATGTATCTGTCGAGTTGAAAAGTCCCGGGAATTCCTTTATATTATGCGCGAAGCAATGACCTTTCTCCCCCCCCCCGGCTGGAACCTGAAAGTGAAGCTGAATAACGATACTTACAGTTATGCATGAACTGCTTCAACGAAGAAATACATGGCCCAACAGTCAAGCACATCCATGTCTCTGGGACCCAGCAATGCATCATTGCCAGAAAATCATCACACGGGCCGCACATGCTTATGCAGGGTATGCATGACCTGGGAATCCCGTGCATAGTTCCGATACCTTAAATTTAATCATCAGAGAACATCGAATTCTTGAGCAAGCATCCGATAAGTCCACCCGAGAGTTACCTCTGCCTAGCAGCCCGCAAATCGCCCAACAAACGGCCACATTGAACAGAAAGCCACATAACGGTGTAGATCCTCCCTCGCTTTGCTTTTTGTCTGTCTTGTGGAAAGCGAGCTCGAACCTTTTGGTTGCGAGGCTACTAGCGTTCATTGTCCATGACTGGTATGCGTTTGGAGGAGAGGGGCTCTCGGCAAATAATTTCATAGTTGAATGACGGCCTTGTTCTGTGATTGGATAAAATAGGAGGAGCATCAATCAATTAATAGGCCTCAATAAGCCCACACTGCCGGCGCACTAGAATGACAAGGGCACCCAAGCCCATGGTGGAACACTGCGAACATCATCCGGATCTTCGGGGGACCCGGACTTAACTAACAGCCCTCTCAATCGGCAATTTAGAGAGAGAGAAAACGTGTCATATCTGGCCAATTTGCTGCTCAATGGGTTGACGACAAGTCGAAAATAGCCGGAACAAACAGCAGGGGAGCCAAATAGTGCCAAACAAGACATGCGGACTTCGAACGACGAAAACAGGACGTTTTAAAGCTATGTAGCATTAAACTTTCCATGCCACCAGCACGGGCCTATTAACGGTTGCTGGATCGCTCAACTCGTGGAGCGAGGATGGTGAGACCCGGCCATCGAAGCCCGACATAGACCACCCGGACCTCAATAACCACCCATAGCGTAGGCTAGGGGCAGCTCCTATAAAATAGGGGATGCTCGTGAAATGCCTTTTAAGCAAGTAGAAACCGCATATCCAAGCCAGGAGTGGACGTTTCTGCTCTTGTTATTCTTTGTTTCTTCCTAATATTGTTTTCTCCGGCGACGTTGATGCCAGGTTTCCGCAGCCGAGAGAAACGGGTGTGGTTAAATTAAGCTTACTTTGACGCCATCCCGGGCCGTGCTTTTGCCTGACTAATAGGCGACGATGGAGGAGCCGCTTCCCCCCCTGCCCCCCTCGCCATCCCAACCACCCCAGGAACCGGATGCTGTTGGAGCGCCCAACTGCATCAGCACTCCTGATTCATCAATCGACGGTGATAAGCAGGTGCAGTTAGAAAACCAGAAATCTCCCAGTGACGCGAACCCGCACAACTGGATCCCGATTCGTGAAGAGGTGCTGTTGAAACCCTCAAGAAAGATCCGAGTTATCAGCATAGGGGCTGGCTTCAGCGGTTAGTCGATACTAGTATTCCCCATTCACCGTGCCCAATTATTTCGCAACGTTTTATTTTTGCGGAAATGGTCGATTGCTCTGCCAACTTGAAACGAGGATGAAGATGGTTCTCATCCCAAATTCTGTCCCTGCCCACTGGCATGTGAGAAGGGTATTTCCTTGGAAAAGGGGAATTACATTCGCAGCACCAAAGAAGTGGCCAAAAAAGTGGTTCGCTTAGAGATGACTATGCCGTGCCATTCCGGTTCATGATATTGACGAGATTTAGGCCTCACATTGGCAAATAAGATCCAAAGAACGTTCAAATTAGACGATATTGTCGACCATGTGCTCTATGAAAAGAACGTGAGTTAGATTGGAGTGCTACGGGATTCACATGGGCTTAAGTAACAACTTGCATAGGACGAGATCGGGGGAACGTGGTACGAAAACAAATATCCAGGGGTAGGTACATCGGGCTCTTGACGGTCAAGCTTCTACTTACACACTACGATACCAGGTTATGTGTGATGTTCCAGCGGTAAGATCCCACGACATGTTTCGATTCTGTATTCTCATTGGCCATGTTCATAGCATATATACACCTTACTGGATTTGCCAAACCCCGAATGGAGCAATTTGTACGTGACCTCAATATCCTGCGTCTTGCTATTGTTCTTCTGATACCTTTTAGCTACGCAACTGGGGCGGAGATTCTGCAGTATCTCAAGGACATAGCTCGTGATCATAATCTAGATCGCGACGTACAACTAAATTCGACAGTCACATCGGCCGTGTGGAATAACGAGAGTGGTCAATGGGCCGTCAGGATTGAGCAAAATGGGGTTGTCATTGATGACTGGTGTGATGTCCTCGTCAATGGGTCTGGAGTTCTCAAGTAAGATTCTCTCCTTCCAGTCGCCAAACTCTCCATCCTACTCACATATCTCAATAGTCATTGGTCATGGCCGGACATCCCTGGGCTACACGATTTCCAAGGTCATATTTGTCATTCTGCTGGATGGAAAGATGAGTATGATTTTTGTGGGAAGAATGTCGCCGTAATTGGCAACGGATCATCTGGAATTCAAATTGTGCCCGAAATTCAAAAGGTTGCCGCTCGAGTTACAAATTTTGCCCGGTCTAAAACGGTAAGCGGCGACTGCTATTTCGAAAAATTCCGACGATGTACACTATTACGTGTTCAACTGATTGCTCTTTTGTCAATTTCATAGTGGATCTCAGCTCCTTTTGCCAATTCTTTATCGAAAGACCCAGGGAAAAATCCCGCATGTAGGTTCCCTCTCGACAATTGCGCCGCACTGACTACAACTTCCCCAGGCTAACTAAATCCACAAGATACGGAAGAAGAAAAAGAAAAGTTTCGGAACAACCCAGAGGCGCTAAAAGTTTACCGGAAGAACCTTGCGCATGCTTTCAATCACTTCTTCGAGGCGGTATGCCCATGAATTCCGACCAATCTCACTACTATGCATACATACTAACATACCGAGAAGCTCATAGAAGGCTCAAGTGCAAGTGCGGACGCAACGAAAGAATCGAGGGAGCTCATGTTAAACCTGTTAGGGGGTAATAAGGTAGTTGGAGATAAATTATTTGCTGATTGGAGCCTTGGATGTAAGCGAATTGCGGAATCCTGTTCCTCGGGGTACTAGCTAACTCGGAAAAGGCCGCCGTCTTACTCCCGGAATCGGTTATCTGGAAGCAATTACGCAACCAAATGCAGAACTGGTCAATGACAACATCTTGACGATTACTCCAACTGGCATCCGGACGGTTGATGGCACAGACCGCGAGTACGATGCGATAATATGTGCAACAGGCTTTGATGTTTCATTTAAGCCCAGGTGGGCACAAATCGGGCTCGAGGGACGATCGTTAGGAGAAGAATGGGCTGAAGATGCAAAGGGATATTTTTCTCTTGCAGTTAGTGGCTACCCCAATCACTTTCTCTTCAATGGACCTGCCGGGCCTGTTGGACATGGAAGTCTATCGTCAGCTATTGATTGGACAGCCAATTACATTATTAAGTGGCTGATCAAGATGGCAAGGGAAGACATTAAGTGAGTGTTCTGCTCACGCAAAAACCTCTATCGACGGCTGATGTGTTTGTTTTTCGGCAGGTCCTTTGATGTCAAGCAAGAAGTCCAGGATGATTGGAATGTATGGGGGGACGAGTTTCTCAAGAGAACAGTTTGGGCTAGTGGATGCAGGTATGCCAAATTGGAATCTAAAATAACTTCGACATAACTCTTTCGTTGTGCTAAACTTGGATGCGTATCAGGAGTTGGTACAAAAACGGTCGAGTCGATGGTCGAATCACTGCGCTTTATCCAGGGAGTATCTTGCACTATGTAAATTCATTCCCTGTAATTCCTTCCAGTTTAGCATGCTAACGTCATTACAGAAAGATATGATCCAAGATATCCGTGGAGAGGATTTTAATATCACATATCGCAGCAAGGTTAGCACTTTCTGGTTTCTATATAAAGCTACTACACCCTCGTATACAGGTATACTGACTTGGCCCCCCTTTAGAATCGCTGGAAATTTCTAGGGAATGGATTCACCCAATTGGAAGTCGACAAAGGTGATTTGGGCTACTACATTCAACACTAAACAAATTCTCTGCTCAGTGTCATGGAATTCTGTTAACCCCTCCAAGAGATAATCCAGCTCTTGATTAATGTATTTATCATACATTTCCAGCTATTTGTATCGCTGATATTCATTCCACTCTTGTTCCAGCCCTATTCCATTCTGAAAATATTTCGAGACTACAGAGGAAACGTCCCCTCCCCCATCTGATATTAGACCCCCTTTTCAATGTTAAATGGCCTCAAGACGGTTCGCCTAACACAGACAGATATCAGCACCACAGATTAATTGGATAACAAGGTACCTATTGATATATTTTACCGACGGCTGCAATTGACCACACAAGCACAACCGTTCAATATTCCGCCACCAACAGACAAGCCGAACTACCGACACGGATGTCTTATTATGAGCATCACATAGATGCCCAGCGCGCATGAACGATTAGAGGCTTCGGGGCAAGCAGTAATAAAGGAGGTTTCAGTTATTTCTTTTCTATCCCGGCTTGCATTTTCCCTTCCCACCAAACATTTTCTCACAAAGACGATGGGCGACTACTGAAGCCTTGTGGTGGACATCTCTTGGGATATAGACGCAGCAGGCTTACAATTAAGATCCGAGTGATACAGAACATACCATCCTGGGCGAAGCTAGGTAATGAGGAAGTCACATCGCGGGAGTTTTATCATTTGGACTGTTCCGCTTCATAGCCCATAATGGGAGCATATGTACTCAGGGGCTCGGATGGTACTTATGAGAGAGAAGGACTACATTTACGTATTTTTCTCGTCTCAAGATCGTATCCAATGGTCCCGGAAGACGTTGGGTGGTTGGTCATGTTATCGCTATTTGTGTAATGTTTCTGCTGTCAGTATTTTTGAAGTTGTTCACATTCTTCTCATTGCAGGATCATATCCAATGGCCCCAGGTCATGTTATGACTATTTGTGTAATGTTTCTGCTGTCAGTACTAATTCTTCAAGTTATTCTTCTTGAGATCAAAACATAAAAGTAATTAGATCTTCTCATCGATAGAGTCGAATATCACCGAACTCATCAACTCGCAGAAATGTCGAACTTTGCTCTTTTCATCATTGTGAATTTGGTGCCGGGAAAATACGATGGGGTTCGTTTCGCTTCCTCTCTCCATGCTTATTGCTGGATAACTAGTTAAACTCTTCAACAGTGGGTCAAGATCACCAAAGACCCAAGGGAACATGTCACGACCAGCGAACCAGGCTGCGTAAGCTATTACTTCGGCACATCTGAAATCCACGGAGCCGAGAAGAGGTCCAAGCCAACGGTTGTATAGGCACACGAAGCCTACCAGTCCCGCGACGACTTCATCACCCAGGTTCAATCCGAATTTGTAGCGAAGATGATGGCCAATGCGTCTCGCATCCTAACCACTCCTCCCGATGTGCCTATGTACGAAACCATCCACGGCTTCTTAGACAAAACAGCCGATATGAAAGAGTGCGGACTGATCTGGGACACGAGGATTGCCACTGCTCCCGGGAAGCGGGAGGCGGTTCTCCAGCGGCTCAAGGAATTGGCGGGCTGGGTGGAAGAGAATGAGCCGGATACGTACACGTTTCTTGTGCACAGGGCTGTTGGGGAGGGCGCCGAGAATGAAGTGAGGATTCTAGAGAGATATGCGAGCCGGGATGCATTGGAGGCGCACCAGAATGCGGAGCCGGTGGTAGGCTTCTTTGCGGCGAGCAAGGAAGATATTGTACGGTTGGATGGTCGTGGATATGTTCCGAATGATGCTGGTTGGTTGCATCGTTAAAAAGATAGTACTCGTATTTGGGTTTCGACTCCGCGCATTGCATTTGATAGTTCCAGAGATTTGGCGTTCTGATGTTCATAAACTCAAGCAATACTGAGGTTAAGGTCAGACAGATATAGTTCATATTCCATCCATGTTTGCTTCATCGTTGGTGGCTTGTTGGTATCGCCTAGATACATATCTGAAATCTTGGACCCAATGGCAAGCGGGTGTGAGATTCCCCGCGCGGTCGGTATCCTGCTCTCTTGGTTCTCTCCGTGGCTGGTGTCACCAGGTTCTGAGGATGCTAGAATCGGTGGGATCCCAGTTTGCATTTGGCAAAACACTCTATGTTTCCGGAAGATGGGACATGTATGCTGCCCCAGATCCAAGGACGTTCAAGTCTTCCACCCCGTCCCATTTCTACGCGTTTCAGCGCTGCCATCAATTTGGATTATTGTTTGCCCCAACCCAACCTGCAAATCGCAGGGGTCATGCTCGAAAAACAAAGTTTAGGGTTTCCTCCAAGTCAAGATGTATTCTTGTCAGGGAACAAAGGCGAGACAAATCTCAGCAAATCAACAGCCAGAAATGGCGGGATGGCGCAAGTAACGGGAATTTCGTCGTGGAAAAACACAGACAAAGAAAGAGGCAAAGGAAGAACAATAGTTTGGGCCTTTCATGATCGTCCAATAACCAGTCCAGAAACAACTTTAACCTCCTCTCCGCCGCCAGTCAGAGCCTCGGAGGCGTGGGATGGATGCGTGTGGAAACGAGCATCACCCATAGCGCATTCTGCACATTCGTCGCGTTCGTGGATCATGGCGCCATGCAATTGCAAACTGTGGGGAGGATTCGACAAAACAGGAGAGGGTTGGGATACATCATACAAGCGGTATGAGGAGGCGAAGGCGATCAGGAGCACAACCCGCCTTCATGATATATCTGGAAACAATCCAGAAATCCCACAGAACTAACCCGACGCCATCTCCTCCGCCGTTTCCTTCAGACACCGCCATCGCTCGCTGTTATTGGAAGATATCCGGCTGGTGAACCCCGCCTCTGCTGCTGGGCTCCATTCATTCATGCATTCCGCTGACAGAGCACGGCGGCCTCAGCCACCCCGGGCTTCGGGCTCCTTCGGGGTTTACGATTAACTGCCAGTATTTATTCTGTCAAACTGCTCCTCAAATCGTCCAGCTGTTACCTCTTGCGGAGTCTACACGACGGGGTGAATCCAGTCCGCGGCCCTATCGCTCCTTAGACCGGCCCTAAACGATCTCTAAACTATTGCTCGATGACCCCCAAGGGGTCATAGCAGAGTTCCCCCAGCCACCATTATCCAGGAAATCACCAGCTTGCCCATGTCAGAACCGCCGCAATGGAGAACTCGGGTTACTTTTTCCCCGCCTTCATGCCCGGGGACGATGATTCGATTCCCCTAACCCTTCCCCAGAGCGCCAGCGTGAAATGGGGACAAGACGCGGGAATGCTTCCAGCCCCTCTGCAACTGCCAGCGTCCTCGGGATCGGCATCAGCGCTTTCGCTTCGACCTCAAACATTACCTCAGAACCAACTTCGTTCACCGTTGTCACTCCCAGCATCACAGTCTCCGACAAGGAATCAACCCCAACCCCGACCCCGGCCTCAAATTCAGTCTCCTAATAATCAGCAAGAACAGCTCAGCAGAGCAGTGACCAAGAAGTCGGGGTCTGGTTTTACGGTAGCCTGCGCGAATTGTCGCTCGAAAAAGATCAAGGTCGGCAACACGGTCATGCTCAATTGTTGAACCCTGGAGCCATACAGGGTTTCCCTTACTGACCAGCTAGCTTTTATAGTGCCTACTGGAGCCCGGCGGGTGTAGGAAATGCAAAAAGCTGGGAATACCATGTCCCGGACCTGATGTTGACGAACGAAAAAGGTTTGCACCATCACAGTTCCTATATGAATATCTTTATGGCAGCCGCGTAATGGTTGACATCCAGGCCCTACTCCAAGCGGTATATTCGGGATCTCCAGCAGCGGATTGAAGATCTCGAAAAGGCTCTTCGAGAAAGCGAACACTGCCGCATTCGTCAACAGCGAGATCTGATTAATCTCACTGGGCTTAGCCAATTTTCGGGCGCATACCATACGGGTTCGTTCTTTTCCAAAAAGCCACCGAGCAGTGTCATCCTACGGCTTTGCGATGGAAGGTATCAGATGGATGGGAAGCAGAGATCTTTTGGTCCAACATCGAGTCTACATTTGACGGTTAATGTGACGGAGGATCCGACATGGTCAATTATCGAAGCCTGGGGAGAAAAATCAACAGAGTCTTCTGAATCTGATAACTTTGAGCTTGATTCGGAGACTCAAAACTACTTGTTGAACCTATACTGGAAGTATCAACACACTGAACTTCAAGTGTTTCACAAAGAGGCTTTCCTACGGGATATGTCAACAGGGAAGTCAGGCTTCTACAGTAAGGCCTTGCTCTACTGTATCCTGTCCTGCGCAGCGAGAATCTCTCACCGTCCAGAAATACGAGCATTGGTTCTCTCGTCACATAGTTCATGTCAAGATCCGCAACAATCACGCCCCGAGCAACGGCCGCTTTTGTTTACCGCAGCGTCGCGGCTGCTTGAGCAGGAACTAAGGCGACCTCAAATCACTACCATAGCTTCATTACTGCTGCTCTCGGTTATATACTGTGCCTCGTCTCAAGATACGAGGGGACTGTCATTAACTGGCACGTTTCTTTCTATCCCATCCTTTCCAATTTTATACTTATCAACCATACTAACTTGACTGTATAGGAACTGCGTGTCGCCTAGCTCTGAAATTAGAACTGCATCGGGACTGTTCTCATCTAAATCTCCCGCAGATGGACGTTGAAGCGCGGCAGATTACATTCTGGGGTTGTGTTGTCTTTGACAGGTATGGGGCGTCACATGCAACTCTCGATTCTACAGGAAATGTCTAATAATACATATCCCTTTCTGCTCTAGACTTTGGGGACTATACCTTGGGCGAGAGTGTTTCTTGCAGCTAGACGAGACCGTGACTATTCCCCGGCCTGGATATAGCCAATATGCAGCCCCTTGGAATTGCCTATTGGCTGGAGCTTGGTCCTCTCTTTTAGAATTGGTTGGACTAATATGCGAGAACTTGTATGTTGGCCATGTAACAAATCAAGCAATGACTCGAGCTAATGTTGCCATATAGAAATCACGGGCGATGCAATATGGCCCAAGTTAATCAACTCGGCGATCGGCTTCACCATTGGTATATCCGCCTGGACCCTTCGCTACATTATCAGAAGAACGGTTCTCCTTCAGTGGCGGTCATGCAGTGCGTATACAATGAAATCTCAACCATAATATCCGCACGCTGATTCCCTATCACAGTATGCAATACTCTGCTGCCATTATTCTGCTTTATCGCCCTCTAGCAGATTTTGGAAAAGAAAGAGCAGAAAAGAGCGAATACTCGAGCCAATTTCGACTCATTTGCCTACAACATTCATTCAACATTACCAACTACCTCACAGACTATCGAAACTATCATGGAAATGCAACAACTCTTAGTGGAGTAGCATTACATATCATATCACAGGCTGCTATCACTTTTATCGCCGAGATCAGCGAGCGGCGAAACACCGATGTCGGTAACGAATACATGTGCTTAGCTGTTTGTGTGCAGACCCTCTTGGAACTCGAGCAGACCTACCTCGTCGCCCAACAGGTCCGCAAACTCCTCAAGAAAATCGTACGCATGTGTAATCTTGAAGACAGCCGACTGAAACCGGCAGCCATGATCCCGAACGATCGAATCGGAAGCTCTCTTGGTTATGTTTCAACCGCTAGACTAGCTCCGTCGTCTAGAATAACACCAATGGAAGAGTTCGATGACGACGATGAGTACGAAAATGATGGTGTTGATGATGAAATCCTTTTACAGCGCCTCCAGAGCCTTCCGCCAGACGAGCCAACAACCACTGACCCCGACAACTTATCTGATACCCAACTTCCATCAATGCCATATACGCAATATATTCCTCCACAAGACTTGCTCTCAACGTATGCACCACCACTAGACCCATTATACCAGTTCTGAAAGATCACGAAGCAAAGCACTTTTACGAAAGGGAATTCTGCGCACACAGTAATCGACTGCTCCCATTCCTCCGGCCACCATTTTATTCCCATCCGATTTCCCTCCTTATTTTCATTTCTATTGTTTGGTAATTCTGTCAACCACTTATTTAATGGAGCGAAATCTATCACATGGCGTTGTATTAATAAACGGCGCGATTTTATGTACGACATCTTGCCACTCTCTGCCCCTTTTGAAACGAACCGAAGAAACTAAAAAAGAGTGACTTCTATGATGGTGGATTCTGGCGCGATGTCTACAAAATACTGGGGCGTTATGGGGGTTTCTATGGATCATATGACATACTGATCGATGATACCCGCTACCTGTTTTTTATCGCCTGGGAAAGTTTAGAGGAGAAGGCGTATTTCGGCATTTAAGGCAGGGGGATATCTATTTCCGCGAGGTGTTGCGCTCGTTTGTAGTTGTGAATTGGGGGTTACCTTGATATTGACAAGTTTTCTGCTCCTTTTCCCCCCATTACTTCTTTCGGTATTTTAAGCATAGTCGATTATAATACCAAGCCATTAACATCATTCAGAAAAGAAAGGGGGGGGAGGGAGGGTCTTGTTGCTCTGTTGTTTCCTTAATTTAGGGTTGTTGCGCACAAAGCCCTAATTTAACCCACGTACTCCCCAGTCCTTGGTTAAGTTACCCCTTTTCCCCTCCCACGTCCCAACAACATATGGATGACGAGCATCCTCTGTCATACAGGATATTAAGCCGTCTATCCCCCCGAATATCTCACTATATATACGTTCCTTTGTGTTATTCTTGTTATTGGCACGGGAAAATCTCTCCCCTACCTAACCTAAAAAAGGTAGGTAGTAGATTCGGCCGTTAAGCGCCTCTAAAAGCAGTGCTAAAACATGGTTTCACAGACCACGTCGCGTGTTCCAGCATCGAGCATGGGTAACTATCCCTGGCATCCGGCCAAGCGACCTTTCCGGATTCCCCGCAGCCAGTTTGACCGCTTGTCGAAAAGCCATAACTAGGGGAGCGGGTTGTGGCGTGAGCGGGCTAGCGGTATATAAAGAGTGCCGTGCCCCATACCAGCTCAATCCTTCACCAGTGGAGAAGCCCCCGCTCTACTACTCCCATATAAAAAGTGAGGCGAGACCCGCTATGCAATGATGGGAGACGGAGGACTTGGTTACATCCTCTCGGGGCTCGGGGCTGCTGTGTGCTATCTCGTATGGCTTGCAGCATCTCGACTCTATTGGAGTCCCATCTCGCAATTCCCAGGGCCAAAGCTTGCCGCGCTGACGAACTGGTATGAGTTTTACTACGATGTCATTCAACAGGGCAGCTTCACATTCCATATCCAACAGCTACATCGAAAATACGGTACGCCCCTCTTGCCCTCGTTTTTATCCGGGTTGGCCCTGAAACATGCCCCTAATATTTATCAGGTCCAATTGTTCGAATCACGCCTACTGAGCTGCATATTGATGATCCGGAGTTCTACGAGCAGCTATATTCCCGCACTGGCGGGAATGCCCGTCGCGATAAATCACCATATTTTGCCTCACGGTTTGGGAGCGCGAGCGACTGTTTCTCTACAGTTCATCATGATCTCCACCGTCTCCGCCGGAAACCTCTGAGCCCGTTCTTTTCTATCCAAAGAATCAGCGCATTCCAGCCTGTCATTCTAAAGAAGGTAGAAGCGCTTTGTCAGAAACTGTCACAATACAAGGCTGGCGAAGTTATTCCGTTGAACAGAGCATGGATGGCATTGACGACCGACATAATCACCGAATACGCCTTTGGCAAGTCGTATGAACAGCTGGAGTCGCCAAACTTCCGAAATACCCTGCATGAAGCTCTCGTGGCTATTTATACAACGGGCCACTTTGCCCTCCACTTCCCAATTGTATTTCCAATATTGGATAGTTTGCCAGATTGGTTTGTCCTAAAGATGCAACCGGACCTTGTCTCGGTTGTCGGATTACGCAAGGTTAGGGGACTCCCTCATCATCCTAGATTTGGCTAATGCTTTACTAACAATCTTTATACCTTCTAGGACCTAGGCCGCCGCGTCAACGAGATCCGCAACGGCGTAAATGATTCACACAAGAAAGCCCAACACCCAACAATCTTCCACGAGGTTCTTAACAGCGATCTACCCGAAGACCAGAAAACAGACGCGCGTTTGGGAGACGAAGCGCAGCTCATAGTTGCCGCCGGCCTCATAACAACATCCTGGGCACTAACCGTAGGCAGCTTCCACATCATCAATAACCCGCGCATTTTACAAAAGCTTCGTGCAGAGCTTAAACCCCTCCAAGGGGCTTCCGCAGATTCACTCCAATGGCAGAAACTGGAGCTCCTCCCGTACCTGAACGGCTGCGTGCATGAGGCCATTAGGCTCGCCCATGGGATAACCACGCGGAACCCACGTCTAGTTCCAGACATGGAGCTGAAGTATCAGTCATGGACGATCCCGCGGAACACGCCTGTCTCCATGACCAATGTAGATACGCTGATGAATCCGGATATTTTCCCGCAGCCGGATGAATTTGTGCCTGAGCGTTGGATCGGAAATCCCAATCTGGAGCGGTATTTTGTTCCCTTTGGGAAGGGTACGAGGCAATGCTTGGGGTTCAAGTACGTTCCATAATATCCCCTCTCTCCGTCCCGCTTCTTGTTATTTCCCCCCCCCATGTATTTCGCCTGGTTACTAACAACCCCCCTCTTCCCTACGCAGTCTGGCTTTTGCGGAGCTATATACCACTCTAGCGATTGTGTTTAACCGCTTCAATTTTGAACTCCATGAGACCACGCGATCAGACGTTACGATGGAGCATGCCTACTTGGTTCCGTATCCGAAGTGGGAGTCAAAGGGCGTGAGAGCCACAGTGAAGCCGCGGCCGAACTAGGGCAACATCTATTATATACAAGTTTCCTTGATATACATATCCATGGCAATGCAAGTTGTTCAATATATATCGACTCTATAAGCCCATTACTCTTCATGAGATCCTACACCAATCTTTCAACAATGCCGAAGGACTTCCAACTCCATGACATTTCGATCTGCCCATCTGCCTTGAATATTACAGTCTAACCACCCCGCGTACCTTTACCAATAGGCCTCACCAAATATTGAATGGCTTATTATCATAGTATCAGGTATTCAGAGCGGTGAGTTTCAATTCCACGTGGTCTCCAGTGTCCTCAGCCCTAGAGACAGTATGTAGAATCTATGGGCGTCCCAGGGGTTAGATTAGAGTTCGAACCGAAGAAAGGGATTCTAGGTAGAGGACGGAAGGGAGAGGGGAGAAGAGAGAAAGGAACTAGCTTGTATAAGTGAATACCCAGGAGAGATCTTTCATTTTTCGCTACGGGCATAGTTGATTAATATTCAGTCAAACCAGGCAGCTCGAACGGAATGGGATGAAAGGGGGGTTAAACAGGAACCGAAGAAGAAAAACCTAGAAAACAAATCCCATCCATTGAAAGTAAAAGTAGAAGAAGAAGAAAGCCCATCTCAAGAAAATAGAGCACATATGTAGTGCAAATCAAACCAAGAAATAAAACATGGCATAATTATGCCCCCCCTCAGAAAGCTGTAGATGTGATATCCTCTAACCCCCATCTCCTCCTCATCTCGAGTTTGCCAGGCGCCGAAAGAAATACAAAACTATACCCGACTTGCAAATCGGTATCTCGCAGGAACAATGCCTTCATCCCTGCTTCTAACTCCTCGACGGCGACCATTTGGACGGGAATTGCACATTTGTTGATGCGCACAGTCTATTCCCGCATTGAGTGCTGAACCCCTCCCTGACTAGCATAGCGTCTGCGTCGATAATCTTGCGTTTGGCGATGGAAGCGGATCATGGCAGACAAAACTATCAAGCTGATTTAAAACCATATTTGACCGTTCAGCGCCATCTGTTCACGTTGGCAGCATTGGCGGCTTCCTGGGAGAATGAGCTCCACGACGGCGGAGCAGCAGTAACATCGTTGTCAATTTTTGTGCCCTTGAATTCGCACTCCTGGCCCAGCGCAGGGAAGCCCGCGACGCCCTTGAAGGTGATCGCCTCATCGCTCGTAAATTCAATGTGTCCATCCTGCGTTCCGGGCTTGACCTCACAATGGATCTCCGTATCACCAGTATTCTGCCCACGCCAGCTGAAATAGACGCGCCGGTCTTTGACAGGTGCCGATTTAGTGCCCGTACGGGGAACAACGCCACCATCGTCGCTAGTCTCCCCCTCACCATCAATCTCACTACTGTCCTCCTTGCTCATCACATCCCGAAACTTCTCCAACGACTTCTTGTCAGCCGCGAGGAGCATCGTCCCCTCCAGAATCCCCATATTAAACCCCCCAATCAGCCCCAACGAGCCTCCAGAC
Source organism: Onygenales sp. PD_10 (assembly GCA_032988465.1). Classification (NCBI taxonomy): domain Eukaryota; kingdom Fungi; phylum Ascomycota; class Eurotiomycetes; order Onygenales; species Onygenales sp. PD_10. The sequence goes on from JANTQH010000001.1 coordinate 51,746, forward strand.
GACTTCGTAATCGTCACCTCCATATCTTCCGCCTGATCGGGCCAATTATCCTCCACCTCCTTGCACTCCAATGAGTACGTCCCAATTATCCTATCGAGCGTGAGCCCCGCTACCTTGGACCCATTAACAGCTGTCTCCGCAGGAGCCAATTCTGGGGCAGCGACATCAGACTTCCTGGGGCGTCCACGCTTCGATTTCGTTGCGGGGGTAGCAGCAGCAGTAGCAGCAATATCAGCAACATCAGACTTCCTGGGGCGTCCACGCTTCGATTTCGTTGCGGGAGTAGCAGCAGCAGTAGCAGCAGTATCAGCAACATCAGATTTCCTGGGGCGTCCGCGCTTCGATTTCGTTGCGGGGGTAGCAGCAGCAGTAGCAGCAATATCAGCAACATCAGACTTCCTGGGGCGTCCGCGCTTCGATTTCGTTGCGGGAGTAGCAGCGGCAGTATCATCAGTATCAGCAACATCAGACTTCCTGGGGCGCCCGCGCTTCGATTTCGTTGCTGGAGTAGCAGCAGCAGCAGCAGTAGCAGCAACAGCCTCCTTCGCTAGACGCGGCTTCTTGCTACTGGGCGCTTCGCCGATATCACTCTTCCTGGGACGACCGCGGGGTCTTTTAGGGGCAGTCTCTGCAGGTTCGGGCGCGTCGGTTGCTGGTTCCTTGCGGGGGCGGCCGCGCTTTCGTGGTGGTCCGGTGTAGGGTTGTGGTTTTACAATGGGCGCGCCAGTCGCGTCGAGCTTGCGGGGGCGGCCGCGCTTTTTGGGGGCGTCAGCCATTGCTGTGGTTTGGGTGGTGGTATGTGATTTGCTTGGCTGATATTATGGAATAAAAAGGGTTAGGGAATTTGGGGGATTGAAAGGGTTAGTACCCCGAGGTTGCGTTGTGGAGGGAATTTAAGAGGAGAGGAGAGGTTGAGACGCGATGGAGAGTAGAGTGATGGGACAATGCAGCTGCTCACCGCCTGCCGCTTTGGGCGTTTTCTGCCGCCGGATGCCAAGGATTACTAGCGGGTGGGACCCACTCTGGAACCAAATTCCACCTTGCCGCTTTGCCTCTTTCGGCAATGGGTGGGTCCCTCCACTCTATTTGAGTTTGGCGGGATGGATTATGTAATCTGTCAATATCAAAGAGAGAGCACAACATTGAGGATGGTGAACCTCCTCTGATGATGTCCTTATCCATCTCTTTTCCATGGTTCAGACCAAAGACACATCTAGGAGAATAATGAAATGAGCGGGGTGGTATATTTATTGTTTGAGGAATGCTGAATGCCTCCTGAGTTCAAACTTCAGGCTATGGACAAACATGCAGCCCAAGGGGATGGGGATAATAAAACAAAAAGGATATATATATACTAGCTAAAAATGGCATAATGATGTGTATATACAGCAGCATAACCGAGGTATCTAACTCAAGAACAAAAATGTCCAGGGGACACCAAAGAAGTATAGATGAAGAAATGAATGGAAGGGATAGCGCTCAACGGCAAAAAAGGAGGGGAACAAACAAATCACAGAATGCCAAAAAGGAAAAATAAAAAAATCCAAGTGTATAATATTTGAACCAAGAAAATAGCATCCTGACCCCACTCTGAGCTCCTTTTTACAAGCGAACGGTGCTCATACAGGCGCAACAACCTGCGATGCAGTCTCATTGATTCCCGCCTCTTTATTCGCTGGCTCAGGTACCTTTTCATTATCCACCACGGCCACGGGCGCCGCCGCATCCGTGACTGCATCCTGCACTCCATTCACCGCAACTTCTTTCTTCTGCGGGACGGGAATATTCCTCCTCCTCTCAGCCCCACCAACACTGCCCAAAATATCAACCGAATCTCCATTCCACCGCACTGGTCCTTTCACAAACTCCTGCCTCGTATCCCCCACATCCCCCACATCAGCAGGGATCTCCTTATCGCCCCTAGGCCCAATCTGAGCCATAGAGCTAGCAATTTCCTTCGCAGGTTCGTCGAGCGAGGGCATATCTCCCCATTGCCACTCGAGTTCGCCGCCGTACTGTTTCGGGATGTTGGCGGGGTCCATAAATGATGATAGGGTGGATTTTACTTCCGAGGCGGAGAGGATGAAGATCTTGGATGTCGTGACTGGGTCGAACCAGCGCTTTATCCAGCCCCAGACGGTGGGGAAGAAAGCGGGGGCGCCGATTATCTGTGTTTTCAAGCAGGGTTAGTGGGCGAGTTGCGAATGACAGGGTGGGGTCTGGATTTGGAAAGACAAAGCAGGGGTCCATTGGATGAATGCAGAGGTGCCGGGTGGGTGGAAATGTGGGAGGAATAGGGACCAAAAAACAAAAAGGAGCAAAACGGAAATCCACATACGAAAATCCGATCCAGCGTCTCCGGATAATGCGCCGTCGCCAGAACACTAGCATCCTGCATATGCCCCTTTAGATTCCAAAACTGCTTCAGACCAACACCAGAGATGTCCACAATATTTGTCGTGTTCACAATCGGCGTTTCAGGATGGGGCCTGCCCGGCATGGAAGTGCATAACGGAACCACGAAGCGTTGCATATTCTCGTACAGTGCGAAGAGGCGCAAGAGTCGCCCGGGGACTTTGGATGAAGCGTGCGTGGCGGAGGTGGCTGTCGAAGAGGCACCAGAGCTGTAGGCGGCCATGTTTTTACTATTAAGGTGCTTGATTACGAAGACGTAAATAGGGATGCCGCGACGGTCGCGACGACCAGTCCATTGCGGGTACTATTAAAGAGTTTGAAGAGTCAGTATCATGCGCCAGACGGCTGTCTTTTTGGACGTCCAAGGGTTGACGTGAAACAAAAACGGCGAGCGGCGGGATTGGTTGGGATTCAAACGGAAATACTCACCACTCTGCGCGCCTCCTCGTATGAATCAACGTCGAAATTTTGGTACAGGGTATCAATATCATTCGTCTTGCGCCATTCCTCCGTAGCGGAGAATTGGTCGACGGCTCCGTTCACCTCAAATCTCCGAGCACGCAGGAATCGTCTGTATATTAAAAAAAAACAAAAAAAAGTTAGATCACAGCCTTCAAAATAACAACACAGCACGGGAAGTTGCCTTTGAAACACCAACTCCACGTAATTCGCCCCATGCACGTCCCCATATAAAGCACTGGATTGGTAGATACGTACAATAGAGTAGAATCATCATGACTAGCAGCCTTCTCCCCCTCAGCCGCAGTGTACAGTTTCTTCTCCGTAATCACAGCCTTGAACGCCTCCAGCGCCTCTGTCTGTTCGGGGGAAAGGTGATTCAGGTGGCCCAGCAGCGGATCTGGGCCATCGTTAGCCGTCCCACTGCTGGCCTTTGCGGCGGCCGCCTGAAGGGAATTGGTCTTTGAAAGTGGCTGGGTGCCCGTAGGATGTGAGTGGGAACTCCGGCGGGAGTGGCGGCTCTTGTTAGAGCGGTTCGTCGAGGTACGTGTGAGGGTCATGGTACTGCTTTTAGGGTTTCGATTTGGATTATGTGCAGACGGATATAGGATGGGCCTGAGGCAGTGAGTGATTAGGGGGTCATAAATATAGGGCGTGCGGCTCGATAAGTTGATAGGCGGGGGCGGGAGGGTAGTATGTGCACAACACGGGTATCCTCAACACACAGTAGGAAACAGAGCGACGGAAAGGTAAGAATGAAATCTATGAATGGAAGAGTCTAGGAAACAAGAGAGAGGAAGAGAGGACAGATCCCAGCCGAAATCGAGTCTGAGGCAGCGCAGGTCGGAGTCTTCGTTCGCCGTTGCGATGGATTGCGGCGCCAAGACCTCCTAAGGATCGCCGGCTGATTCCCGAGCGGCCGAAGTTCTATTAATAATCGGTTTTTATGCGCAGAAAAAGAAAAACTTTGCTAGACAAAAGTATAAAAGATGTGTAATCATTGATACATGAATTCATGAATTCATGATCATTGGTGCTTTCAAATAGGGAGATGGCACGGAATCAATCTAGGTCAATGCTACTTTCAAAATATATAGATCCTGACAGCAATCTGCTGGTCATCTATTAGCTAACAAAGCCACATCTTGCCATCGAGATATCCAGAATGTGATATGAGACGGAAAGGACAAGTGAGAAGTTATCTTTTGACCCGAGCCACGGTTTTTGTTTTTCTCTGCACTGTATACCTGAACAGAATATCCGCTGTTAAATCCCATTTCCACGACAAGCTCGGGTATATATTAATAAACCATCATTCTGTAGCTTGCGAAACGTTCAATTCTTCTTTTGTTTAATCCTCAGTCAAGTCACCATACTCCCACATCCCTAGCCGCTGCTCCTTGGCCTCTGTCTCCAGCTTCCTCAGATTCGCTAGCGTCTCGCCCGCGGATAGCTCCCATGGCTTGAGTTTCCGTGGGACCATCGCCAGACCCTCGCTGACTACATCGGCATTGATGCTTTGTTCCATGTTCTTCGAGATTGCGGGGTCGAATATGGTAACATGCATAGTTCCTTCGGGAGAGGTATAGTCGACGTTGGCAACTAGCCGGCGATCAAATGTCTCGTCCTTAATGAATGACACTGCATCGCGAAGATACCCGGGGGAAACAGGAAGCTGTAGCAGCGACAGTACTGCATCCGAGGCCTGCGGTCTGAGTTTTTGCACGGAGAACTGTGGCTGCGAAAGCGGGCGCAGACGAGACCAGGGGAGTGTTTCGGAGTTGCCGTAGTCAATATACACAACATCGGCTTTCTTGGCATCGCGGTCGTTTCTCCGGATTCTGGCTCGATACCACTCATCATCTTCGGTGAATTTGGCGGCTACGAGGTCACCAGCCTTGGGAGGACCGGGGAGAGGCGCATCGTTGGCCTTGTTGATATGGAAGGAGCGGAAAGCACTCATCAGCTCAGTGAGGGCCGTAGTGCCGGCGCCAATCTGCTGCAGTTTGAGTTTGCCAGATTCATCGACGTCGGTGACCATGACATCGCGGTAATCCTTCTTTCGTTGAGTGACTTCGGCTCCAGCATCTGCCTCCGCCCCGGTCGTCGCGACTGCTTTCTGGTTATCACGATCCTGGCTTGGATGCCAATTTTGCCACATGCCCTTTCTTGAATTCTGAGCGTCCTTCATTAAGTTTTCGAGATCTCGGTACTCATCGTTCTTCGCTGCATTTTTGAAAAACCGTTCACTGTGCTCGTCGAGAGCGGCGAGACCTTCTGCCAAAAGGGCTTTGGCGAAGTTTTGACCGCCAACATAAAGGGTCCCGTAATAACTACCGGCATCGTTGGCACGTTCAAAATCTATTTGAACCTCGCGTTGTAGACACCTTCGCCGTGTAAAGTCGTGAGCTTCTTGTCCAAATGGCTCGCTTTCAGGGTTTATTTTCGATGCCGACCTGGGCACTTCGATACCGCCAAGGACAAACGAGAGTTTAGCATGTTCCTTGGGAAGTATGACGGTAAATCGGGAACCAGACTTTACAAAATCGACGATAGCCGGGATCTTTTTCTGTCTTTGTAGCACCCCGATATGCTTCTTCGATTCACCTTTAGGATTAGAATAATCTTTGTACTCAGGAACGATGGTAGGAGGCTTTGGAGACCACGTGCCCCTCTTTTCTTTCATGGCTATCGCTTCGGCTTGTAGTAGTTCGTCGTAATGAGGAGATCTATCGGTGGCGTCCTTGCCGTGTCTGATAACAGCGGCATATCCTGCCTCCACAAGGGACAATGCCACATTTTCATTTCCGATCGTGACAGTAGCAACCTCGCGCTCTTCGTTACTAGGACCAAAGGATTTCACTCCATCGACCTTAACCTTAACGTGTTTCCCAATGAGCTTCTTGCGCATGAATTCTTGAGCTTCCTGAAAGAGGGAACTCTTCCTGTCATCCATATTATTTTGGTTGGGTTTTGGGTACCTGACGCTGCTAAGGTTGACCTTCTTCTCGTCCTTGCCGGTTTTGGTTCGCAAAAAGAGGGTATATGGGGTAGCTACAGAGCTGACGATAAAGTCCGACTCAGGTCCACGTGCAGGAGCTTTCTTATGATCCTTGAACAATCCTGCTTTGGCATTTTTCCCATCAATTTCTGCACTTCGTAACGTAGCCATTTCGGGTCCCAGGAGCGTAGAGTGATGGTCAAAGCATTGGGCTAGCCCAGCGCGAAGAAGGAAACTGGCGATGTTGCCAAGAGGATGTATCACGCTGGCGATGAGCTGATTATCGGGGGATACACCAAGCAGAGAAATCCCAACTTCCCTCTGGAGTAGTTTGGCCTCCACTTCCCGCCGTGACGTTTCTCCAAGTACATAGTCCGGATTCTCTGTACCGTCAGGATTCACCTTCTGGGCGGATGGCGCACGAATACCCGCAACGTAGATGGACGTCAGGATATGTTTATGCGGGGAGATTAGCAACCGGACAGATAGACGATCGCCACGACGAACATTCTCCACAATAGCGTCGATCGTCTTTCCCTTCTCAGCCTCAACAAACCCCTTTGCATCCACGAGTTCCTGGGCCGTCTCGATACGCCCTTCACCAGACGCCCAAAGACCCTTTGATTCCGTCCGCGCGCGGTCTTCTAGCTCTCTTAGTTTGCTTAGTAGCGCCACGGTATACTCGGATTCGTCCCGCTTGCCCGCATCCTCGCGCACTTTGACCCACCCCTCAGACACGCAGGCCGCGGGAAGTTCGCTGCTGTCTTCACGGACTCTCACAATTCCGTATTCCCGCTTGGTGGTAGGGATGGTGTAAAGGACTTTAAAGTCGACGATCTTTCCCAAGAGGGCTTTCCGCAGGAATTCGCGGGATTGGAAAGCAAATGGCTGGAAAGATGGGCAGAGAGGAGTTAGTGGGGATGTATAAGCTAGCTTTGGGTGTGGCGAGCAAGGCAAGAAGAATGATATGGGACTGAGTATAGGGGAAACTAACCTCGTCACCTTCCCTCCGTAGCCGAGGAGCAGAGACATAGGCCAAACTCAAGGAGCATTCCTGGTTTGGGTTTTTTGGATTGACTAGGACGATGGTGTCGCCGGACAAAATGCTCTTGACTCGGGCAGGCAGAGCCATGGTTTCAGCCAATTGAGCAATGCGGGTAGGAAGAAAAATACAGGTGTCTGTATGGGAAACCAAGGGAAGCGGACAGATATGGGATTGCGATGGAAGTTGGGTTGAGGTTGAGGTTGAAGTTGAGGTTGAAGTTGTACTGGCCAGCTATATTGGAACGGTGGTTACATAAGATTTGTGGGGTTAACTAGCTCCACGGATCCAGACCGCCCTCCAACCACACTCCTCCATCCTCGCCGTTTTTATACCAAACCTCTAGGGGCCAGCGCATGGCAGCAGATTAGCTATACAACAGAAATGACGAGGCCACCTAGACAGCCAGACATTCCTCGCTTTGGACCTGGTTGATATGTGGTGGGGTTATCCCAACTATGACGTCAACCCATCGGGAGCAGCACCAGCCCCTGACTGCCCGAGGGTCGAGTTCATCACAAAATTCATTCCCAGGACACTTCAAGGACGAGGAAACGTCTTATTAGTTTCCAGGGACCCACCGTTGATAGAAGCTCTTCATCGGGTTGAAAGCACTGAATCATGGGCCCATTGATCTAGGTTCCTGTCAGGGGCCGACAGAGCAGCGAACATATTTTTACAGTGTGGAGTTACCCTGCCATATTGAGTTCCATGGGAAGAGTTATTATAAATTACTGGTTTACTTTAGTTCGGAAGGGAAAGAGTCAACTCTCGCAGCCTTTATAGATGGGCTGTCTATCGTTGAGGGACCCGAGCTCATCCTGAGCCAAATCGTCGAATGGTTGATAATCCCATCCAGGTTCAATATAAGTATTGACTTAGTATGGTCCTTTGTGCAACATGCATGAATCCATTCTGCCTGTAAATCCCGAGTCCGTCTTGCCCAGTCAGTCTGGGCCACCCCGTACCAACCCCCAGTATGATTGGAGAATATACGACGAGTGGTTCGGAGAGCCGTCTGCATACGTGTGCCTTACATTAAGGATAAAGTGACTTTTGGCAGTAGTATCTAGACTAGACCAAAATCAAGACATAAACTATGGGGGGCTGTTTCTCGGGTTCCAATCTTTTTTCTTCTACGGTTCTGTCATACTTCGCATACAAGCACTAGATCGTACGGGGCTGGCATAAGGTACGAGGTACATTGGTGTACATTTCCCACGATGAAAAGGTTTTCTTCGTATCTCATCGTGGATAAATAGATTATGCTATAACTAACGGACTTGGAAAAGATGGTTGCCATCCAAACAGAAACGCCTGAGTACATACCACCATGCTAGCAGGTAATTGAAATAAACAGAGAAGATGCAATGTAGGAGATAAGGAAATGTCAATGTTTCGTCCATCAGATATTGAAGCCGTCTGAAGGTGTCCTGAAACCGGAAGGGAAACACCCATGGAACCTAAATGATTCGCACACAAAAAAACGGTAGTATAATATAGGCATCTAAGAGAGAACGCTTGGGTATGTTGTTGGTGCTTGAACAAGAAGAATAAAATATACCAACGGATAGCGCCGTTTAGTGGTACATGTTTCTGCTCGCGAGCTCATCGTTTTCGAGATACACCTCAATCTAAACGGAACAATTAGCATCCAGAGGATTTTGAGAGGGCGCTTATTATCCATTAAAACAAGCCATACCTTGTTTGTCATTTTCGAATCAACATCCTTACAGCACAAGCATGCCATAATGCCAACAATACCAAATGCCATCGAAGCCAGCGCCACAAGCCTAAAATTCAAATCAAACCACGTTAGCGGTGAACACAATATTACGTTCGTAACGAAACGAACAGGTCCCAGACATACCGGATCCCATGCACATATGACTCCTTGAAAGCAGCAGTCGCAGCAGCAACGACTGGTTCGCTATATTTCGACATCGCGGCGGAGTTGGTTTGTAAATATCCAAGAAGTTCGTTAACTTGTGATGCAGGAAGGCCAGCTTTGATGACCGCCTCTGGGACGAGTACACCGATCTTTTTGCTCGTAGTATTGCCTAGGATTGTGGTGTATATTGCAGCAGCAATCGATCCGGCAGCAAATCGGAAAACACCTGCAATACCGCCGCTGATACCCAGATCTTTGTGCTCCACTCCCATTTGAGTGACGGCTATGGAAAGATAGATCGCCCATCCATATCCCGATTGCGAAATAAAAACATAGGCAATCATGGCGGCCTTATTCGTTGGCGTTACTAGCGCAAGCAGAGATCCGAAAATAACCATTATAGTTACCGACCCCGTGAGCTGCCAATGCCACTTACGTAGTATACTGCCAAACGCTGACAATAATAGGGCTCCGAAGGTAATCGCGATGCCAGGGGGTAGCGAGAGGAGAATAGCGTACCTCCAATCACTGGGGCCGCTGAGGTAAAATACATTTGTCATTGTCGGCCAAAGGATGCTGCTAGAGTAGTAGAACATGTTTACCACGCCCAACGCGATTGCTGGTGCAGTGAAGTCGCGACCGAAGGAGGAGGTGAAGACGTATGTTGGTGTTAGCGGGTGTTTCGACCCGCCGTATGTTTCCCAAAGGCCAAAACCGGTCATGAAAAAGAATCCGATTGCTAGAGAGGCATACACATGCGGATCGGAGGCAGGGTATGTGTTCGTCCAGACGATACCCATTAATATTGGCAGACAGCCAGCAATGAAAAGAAGTCCACCTATATGGATCATAGATCGTAAGTACGTTGATTCTTAATCGACTGGCGCTCACTTTGTCAACCTACCGATGTAATCAAGCTCCTTAAGTAGTTTCCGTTTGGATATCCCGTATCTAGTATCATTGACCGAAGTCAGCATAGTCAACGTAGTCAACACGGACGGGCCGGGGGGGATTTACGGATGCGCAGGAGGGAAATATAAAATATATAGTCCCAAGAATGTAAGGAACTGGCAGATTGCCGCTGCCGAAAAATTCCAGTGCCAGTTCCCACTTTGGAACCCATATCTTCCTGTTATAGGGCCAAGAATCACAGCCATAAGGGTCGTTGCATCCGCAAGAACGACACCGTTATGCCTCCATTTGTTTGGTAAGAGCTCTGAAAGCGCAAATGCGGCCATCTATAAGCTAATGTCAGATCGAACTCCAAAGACAAAGAACCGACCGACACGTAGAGGTAGTGGGAAGACGTGGGGGGGGAGGAATTAACTACCTGGCAGTTTGCGCCGCCGAATCCTGTTATTGCCATGCCTGTAATAACCATTGTGTTGCTTTTCGCGCACGCGATAAGGATATGGCCAACGCAGCATATCTAATAATCCGTCAATTGCTAGCTTATGGCTGATGCCGATCATCACCTACCAAATTACCCAGAACAAGAAACCATCGTCGCCCAAGAAGGTCGGTGTTCGCTCCGCTGTGACGGGATGTCAGGTACCGAAATTTTAAAGATAATCCCAAACTCACTCACCAAAGCATAAAACAGATGGTGATTGCAATTGTCCAAGCCTGATAGCCAGTATTAGAACCTCCGCAAATATTGGCTTGATGGCAATATCATCAGGCAACGCACCGGAATATACCAAACGAATTTGCTAGGATTCCCCATTTCGCTGGCTACGTCACCCGCGATTACAGCCATGACAGGAATAGGCCAAAAAGAAAGGCCATAACCGCAGGATAGGAACTTTAACACGTTAACAACACTGGCATCGACAGTTGAGGAATGTAGAGGGACTATACCACCACACACCCCCAAGTTTTGCGTGTAACGATGGGTTCGGGTTCTTGCTCCTCGATACTTGAATTTTTGACAGGGGACTCGATGTCAGAGCCCTTTGACCCCTTGCCTTCCATACTTTCAACCTCTGTTTGATGGGAGATGTCGGCCGCCATGATGGTAATGGCAACAGGAGGTAGGATGACTCGATGGGACTCTCCTGAAACCCCGAATGAAAACCCCAAGTTTCTCTACGGGGAGTTCCAGCTTATTTGTAAGGAGTGCACAGGGAGATAATGTGCAAAATAGAGAAGAAAGAATTGACGTCGATCTTTGGAGAAGAGACGCCCCGTCCCATAAAAACCAACCCCGTCGCCGGGTGTCAAACACAGGGAGTGTCCAGCCAAACGTCCAATCAAAGCGCTGGGGCTTGAGGGCGATTAACAATCTTTAACTATTAACTATTGATTGACATGTTTGGGAAGAAGTATATCTGCCCTCGGAACTTGGAACCTGAAGGGACCCGAGAACCTTAGAACAATCGGCCAACCAACGATAGCAGCGCATCGATGGGCGAGAAGTCAATTTCGACCCAAGGCAAAAGCCTGGCAGATCGATTCGGGCTCCAGCCTTTGTAGCCAAAATCCTCCGTCGGCTTTCTTTACTTTTTCTCGCGCTTTTTTCCTTTTTCTGCTCCGTAGTGGGAGAAGCCATGGACCCCAGGGCCCACGTTACGGCCAGGTCACTGCAAAAATAGATATTAGTAAGTACAGCGCATTAGTTCAAATTCCACTACTCATCCTCGCGCGTGAAATCAAGATCTCTCGGCACTCCCTCAATAGGGATTCCAGGAGGCGTGTAGTCAGATTCTCGTTTTATTCATGTCAATCGCTTCCCAAACACCGAAGGGCGAGACGACAGTGATAGGCCGTGACTTACAGACCTGCCGAGAAACAGGGCATCTCAAACTTGGCAGCCCGTTGCGGCGTTGCATCCTGATGAATCATGATATGTCATCAGAAGTGTTTGTGGAAAATCCAAGAACAGGAACACAAAAGACAATGGGAGGAGGAGGGCTGATTACATAATCCATGATCCATGGTCACATGGTTTTGTGACCTCCCGCCTCCTTTTCGCATCAAAGACTTCAAGCTTGATGCAAGACACACTTCATTCTCAACGCCGCCAACCCCCCCGCGTGCTGAGCCGAATTGGTGGGATCATGCGAGTACGTACTTTCGCTTATTACTGGTCGGCGCGCTCTCAGAGCCGTGGCCCGTCAACGATATCAAAAGCCGTCTTTCTGGTCCCCGTGGTTTGAAACCGCCTGTTGTGATACTTGTATGAACCAGCCAGGTGTCTCTCCTTTGTGTTGAAAAAGCAATTATGTGCGAATATTCATGGCTGGCTTTCCCAAAGGATTTTCGGAACAGAAACTCTTAGCGACGCCCGCCCACCCCTTGCCAATGTGATGGACCTGTCAATTCTGTCGTGGTCCTAATGTTATGCGAAGCATTGCCAATGCTATCAAAAAAAATAGCGGCGCCATTGGGCACCCTGCCCATTCCTCCAGTCCTTCGAATTTTCTCGAATATCCTCTCCGACGTCCACCCCGCCCTAAGTCACACTCATAGGCCGGGCAATCGATAATTCCTCCCAAGTCCGTGCACTAGCCGCTGACTTAGACTCTCCGGTTCAGATATGCCAGACTCCAACGGCAAACTTCCTTTTTTAAAAAAAAAAAAAAAATCCGGTTCCCATAATTCGGGGTTGGCCAATTCTGGTTGTCTTTGCTCGCAAATATCCGTACTTTAACTTTCTGGGTACTGCCATCTGGCCCTCGCAAAATACGGACGATACCATTGGAAGGGGCATGGAGGCTAGTACAAAGCAGGGCATCAATAGGGAACTCTATTTGAACTTCATCCCTGAGCACCGAGCAGAGCAAGTCCCCAAAAGCATGGACTGGAGTGCCTCTTTGTGTCTTGACTAACTTAACTCCGGAGTACCTCATGGAAAATGCAGCAGATTCTCGGAGATATACGGCCAGAAGTCCAATCGGAACCGAGCAACTCATAATAATAAAAGGGCCTTCATGCAGCTGCTCCTCCCGAACGATATGTAAGAATCGGGGTAGACCCGTTCCGCACGCCGACCAATCCATCTTGACAGTGCGCACTGCCCCTTGCTTCTATGATGCACGCCTTGAACCCACTCTACGGGGTGTTGTTGACGCGGATGATTACATGTGGAGAACGAAATACCACACAATCGACTGATACAACTACGGAGGTCGGTTTCCAATTGATGCACAGTGCAGCACATATTTGATCGATTCATATTCTTGGTTTAGCGAGCAGGGATCTATCTACCCCATACTTCGTACCGTGGATATTCTCGACTACCCCAACGGAGTACAACCATGTGTCTATGGAATGGCATCAGCGGAAGTGATGCTATCCACTCTAGTCAGTGCTCGCCCCCCTTGTAGGCGGGATTATCGTCCTAGACCTTGAACACGAGGCCCGTCTCTGGCCCGACCCCATCCACGCATAGCTTATCCCAAGCCTTCCCAACAGCCTCCATTCCATACCCAAACTCTAGCTGCATGCCAGGAATGGCACCGGCCTTGACAAACTCGTCCCAGCTCTTGGAAAAGTCCTGCGCAAATTTCTCTCCACCCAGTATCTTCTGAGCCCCCGAAAATACATCGGAAGCATTGGTCATCACCATTCCTGCCGCAAAAGCCCCCGCTTGTTTCTGCTCTAACTCCTGATGTGTAGCCGCCTTTGGTTCAGACCCGACTCCTAACAACACAACAGATTTCGCCAATGATTTCAATGTCGTGAGCCAAGTAACAAGGGCTGAACCACGCGATCCGAAGTCACACAGTACCACCTTGGTTCTATTGTCCAAGACAGTGGATATTTCCGCGTTATCGATGGCGCCCGTGGACTTGATATCATCGTACAACCAAACCAAATCGTAGTACCCAGTCGCTTCAACGAACGCCTTTGATTTCGCAGAGCTCGTGACCGCGATCACTTTTCGCGGGCGTGACGCTGGTGGGCGCGCAAATTTCAGCTGGTGCGCGAGAGCTAGTGCTGTCTTTCCCGAGCCAGCCAGTTGAATCACTACCGAATCTGTCACGTTTGCCTGCTCCATCGTCCATAGCGGATTTGGGCCCGCCGGGAAGGGCTGGACTAGATTGCTTTCATCCCATGCGAGAACGAAGCGGTTGAGCCCAAACGAGGTTTTGAACAAGACTTTCAGCAGAGAATCCCATCCCATGCGCTCCTGGGAGATTGACGCTGCCTGCTCTGGCAAATACGTGGTGTACATGTTGTATACCGGAAACTGCTTTGCTCTCGCTGGACTGCATTCAAGAACCCGGTTTGGGACCTCCGGATCCGGACTCAACGTGAGGTCGACTGGAAGAGTTCCGATCGGGAGATAGCCCCAGACATAACTATTAACTGGGAGACCATCGTATGTGCTCTCTTCCACAGCCCCGAATCCCCAAGCCGAGATGCGGCCGAACTTGTCTGCGTCTTGGAATTCAGGGGGCGTGGAGGCGGGGAGCGGATGAACGTCCCACCATCCGAGCATATAGCCTATCTTTGCATAGGTGGTGTTGTTTGCGGTGAGGGAAAATATCGAGGTCTTCACCCGCACCGATGACGGAGCAAGGGGTGGGAGGGGTAATGCGTTAGGGAGGGGCACAATATGCTGTTGTGTGAAATCTTGTTTAGAGAGAATTTGAACTGTCGGGACCGCCATGGTGTGCTGCAAATATGCCTATGCCAGGCCTGCTTTCTTCCTATCGTGTTCTTGGATTCTCAGATTTATTGTCTCTGGGATAAAGACTGGGAGTGATCATGCCCTTTATGAAGGCTTCTTACTCCGTACAATCTCGGAATGTTACCAAGATAAGCGCTAATCATGCCCACCCTTTGGAAGCATCCACTCAACTCCAGCTCTTCCTGTGCGCACACAACTAGTTATAACTTATGTGTCTGCCTTGGATCTCATATGTCGCCGAGTGGGGGTTATTCTGGGGTATTCTTCGCCCGTTTCTTGGCGACAAAGTCGAAAGCCTGGCTTGAATGGCTAAAGTTCCTCCCCCTCAGACTTCAACTCAAACTTAAAAGCAGTGGAATTTCTAACTATATTTCAAAATAAAAACAATTCATAGACCTAGACGAAGAAATTTAACTAGCATATAACGAATTCCTTGACTCGGCAACTTTCGCCATCAACCCAAGAAGCTGAAGAAGTACTAGTATCCCTGCGTCCTAACAAAATTCGAGTTCCCTTGTGATGTAACCGTGCCCGAAATAAATATTCCATGATTAACTACGGAGTACAAGTCTGCCAATGGACTTGACCCTATATCGCTGGGCAAACTCGCTTCGTCGCTGCTCGCCCAAAATGCCGACCCCACACCATATTCTTCTTCACATCCACCCTTGGAATCTAGCTTTGGGGACTTATCAAAGCTCAAGAGTAGCTCGACTATCTTTCTCTGCCGTATATAAGACCAGGTTCCTGCAACGCGTGGCAGAGCATGACTATGCTCCGTCATTGCGCTTGGGAAGCGGAGAAAGTATTGAGCTACATAAGTATCATTTCCCAGGGCCGCCCATGACGGGTTTTCGTGCGAGCAATCTAATGTGTGTGGTGGACCAGCGAGGTAATCGAGTGGTTTCCGGCCACTGGCATCCTCCGAACGGGGATCGACTTGGCCAGTAGCAAGCAACCGCCTTCCCACACCTTCATGTCCAGCAATGACTGCATACGACATCATTGTGCGGCCATTGCCGTCATTCGAGTTTGGGTTAACCCTACCCGTTTTGAGAAACAGATTTACGATTTCGACGGACCCATGAAGCGCAGCGTACGAGAGCGGCGTTGTCTGCGTCCTGGGTGTCGACATCCACATTCCCGGTTGCAAGCAGCACCCTGACCACTTCCGCCTGACCGATCTCGGTTGCAGCCGCAAGGGGGGTCATACCGCTCGCGTAGCTAGTGTCCCCCCGACGCTTAATGGAGCCTGTCAGGTTTGGGGCAGCCCCAAAGTGTAAGAGCAACTTCACAGCAGGTGCAGCGCCGTTGACGGCTGCGTGGAACATGGGGGTTTTTCCCCAAACATCCGCTGTGTCTGGATTTGCTCCATTTTCGACCAGCAACCTTATGACGGCCGTGTACCCTTCGCTGGCTGCATATAGCAACGGCGTCTTGCTTTTATCGCTAATCCAGAGTCTGCTTTGAATTTCCTGTGGAGAAGTAGAGTCACAGCACTCTTATGGCCCACCCCAGCGGCATAAGATACCGGATTCTCTGTTTGACGTCTACAATTTCAGTGTTGGCTCCCCAGTCGTCAATCAACAAACCCATGGCGTCGGTTTGGCCTTGCTCCACAGCATATGATAATGATGCCCGCCAATAGCCATCTTGGCAATCCACCTTGAAGTGCCCGTCCTTCAGTAGTTGCGACATTGCCTTGGTCAACCCAAACCAGGCGGCGATATGGAGTCCATTCATCGATGCTGCAGTCGATCGCGACTTTGAAGGGGAAAACAGTTCAATAGCTTGGGCAGATACAACCACGCTTCTTGGGCGGGAAAGAGCGTCAAGGACCAAAGTCGTTTCACATAATTGTGCTAAGTCTGATTGGGAGACCGGAGGCCTACGCCCGCCAACTGTTTTCCCACCTCCAACCAGGCGTTATATTCTGGCCGGCTCAGAAACCCTGCTCCAGTCCCCTCATGCCTCAATGCAAGGTGGTCACTTTGTTGGCCGTCATAATCAGTCAGCGTGATCCAATCACGAATGTTTTTCCGGGTATTTTGACTCGTATCTATGG
This sequence comes from Onygenales sp. PD_10, assembly GCA_032988465.1. NCBI lineage: Eukaryota > Fungi > Ascomycota > Eurotiomycetes > Onygenales > Onygenales sp. PD_10. The sequence goes on from JANTQH010000001.1 coordinate 68,257, forward strand.
ATAGTCAGAAACTCTGTAAAAAAAGTGAGGAACTCATCGGGGGGTTTGCCTTTTTGAATGGTCGTGAATCCTTGTGTCAAGCGCTCCTGAACGTGCTTCGCGTTTTGGTCGATGGTTTGTACTATGTGCCAAAACATTAGAAGGACATTCAACTTACGGGATATCCTTGGATGAACGGGTCATTTTTACCTGCGCTCATTGATTCCGTTAACTGGGGTAGATTAGAGATGTCATCCGGACGAACAATCATATTGAGAAGGGCTTTGGTGTAAGCAGATGCTGCAGCGATTGCACGAGTCCTCCAATGATCATTTTTGTGAGAATCAGCATAGTCACTGATGCCCCGAATGACCAGAGAGGGGAAATTGTTCATTAGCCCAGCCGCTTCCATCTCAAAACACAAGATCAAGTTATCATATTGACTGTCGATGTGGTCTCTTTCAACACTGTCTCCAATGACCATATCCCCAGAGGCAATCGTCCCCAGGTGGATGACAGGATCTGAACTTTTTCGTCCGTTTCTTTTGATCAGTGCAGTTTTATTACAATTCCCGCACACGCTGCTTGAGCGGAAATCGTCAACGTGTGGGCAATTCCAATCGAAGAGTAGGTCCTCGTGCTTGGGGGGCTTGTACTCGTCGCTCGTATTTTCAAGTTCTAGTAGAGCATCGCGTACATAATGCTTAGGGTTTTTTGGTCTGCTAATCAAAGCCTGGAGAGCCGTAACGCAGGAACATAATTTCGGGGGAGGCGCATTCAAGTGGCCACGCCTTTGGAAAACACCTCCGGTAGTCGTTTTGCCATAATTATATTGGACAACTCCGCCATATGGTCCTTTCGGAACGCTGACAACCACGTCGCCAAGGCGGATATCTTTGTTGGTTTTTGGGTTGGGGACACCGCCACCAATTCCAACCAACACGCCAAAACGAAGCGACTTGAAAGTTCTGTACATATTGTTCGCGGCAACGGCAGCCGCACCGATACCCATACTACCGGCTGGGAGGCACGCCATCGCAACCTTATGTGGCCCAATATCCCCCAAAATATATACGTTATTGTCATGGTCGGGTTGGAACTGCGGTAGGCCATGTTCGTCCGTTAGCATGGCCGTCGCGACCTCGAATTCTTCCTGGAGTGCACATATCCATCCCACAGTGTACTCATCGTTCCTGAACGGAGAAATTTCCATGCTACATTAAGATGATATATTAGTATTATCGTAGGCAGTGCGGTATCTGACTTAGGTGGCTTAGAACATACTCCAGATCCGATTAACCTGCACGCCTCCCAGGAACAAAGTATTTTCACCAAATCGAGAATTTCAGAAGAATGGGGCATAAGAGAAACGTATTTCGAGGGTGTAGAACCGATTTTTTGGGGTTTGCAGAGCGAAAAAGACAGTGGTATATAAATAGCCACCATGAAGTGGGGGAAGACACAGGTCGATCGCCTCGCAGTCTTGCTGGCCATCAACAGGTGGACTAATGCACGGGAAGCCAGGTGTAGCGCATTCTGGAGCCAGTGCTCCAGGTTATTTGTGGCACTTCATGTCGCACGTGTCCTAAATTGAGTCGTGCTAGGTATATTGTCTGGACAATGATGCGAGCCGGAGTGATTGGAGGGGCCGCAGGCAGATAAATAAGCGGCTTGGATCAGCCTTGTATCAGCCTATGATATCGCTTTGTATCCTGGAGATCCAATGCATGGGCGGCTGAGTCGAAACCACCTGAAGTCGGCGGAAGGTGGTATGCAATGAGTTTGTTGTCGTCCTCCCCTGATTGCTTTGGTGAGCGACAAAACATCGCTAGAACATAGATGAAAGAACAAGGATTTCAATGAAAGGGGAGATATAGGGTTGTCACTGCTAAAGTTATTTAAGCGCCTGGGATTTTGTCGCCCGGCCCTCCCGCAAAGTGGAAGATCTCTAGGTATGTGACCCTCACTGCTCATGAGAGAATCGATAGAAAGGGGGAGGTTGGTTGACAAGGGAAAAAAAGAATCCAATTAAATAAAGCTAAGACATCTCTAGCGGCGTTTATAACTATGAAAACATTTCGATATAATAAGTTATTTATAAAGCATTAGATATTCCAGGTAAATGTACAACGTAACATACTTTTCGCTTCTTTTTCGCATCACCATGGGCAGTTTATGGGATGGGTAAAATGGTGGGTGGGAATGTTTATGAGGATTTCCATTTCATATCGACTTGTTTCCGTCGGGCCTGCGGAATGACGTGATGTGTTAGCATTGTAGAAGAGCGCGACAAATATATAGAGCCAGGAAGTATTGAAATGGAAAGGAAAGAGAGGGGAAATGCAACGGGAAAGAAAAAGAAAAACTCACAATAGGAGCCAACATAGCGACACCAGCCCCGAGCGCAACAACGGTCAATGCCAACTGCACTTTCGAAAAACCTTTACCCAGAATATCAAACGCCTGACTGGGATTGATTCTCGTGCCAAAAACATCCAATCCATATGCAAATACAAGACTAGTACTTTCTAACAGCGTCGGACTCGACCTAATCTCCTTGATCCCGATCACCTCCCGTGCGTGCGTCAGGTACCATCTGCCATCAAGGTCAAGGAAAGGAGAGTATTTCATTAGCCCCTCCTCGGCCTCGATGGATGATGGGTCACGGCCAACAGGTCGGCGCGGGTCCAGGACCTGTCGTGGTATGCCGACGATGGCATTTGAGGCGGGCAGGGAGCAGAGTAATTGCTTGGTGGTTATGCCCTGGCGGGTTTGGGAGACGGCCATGGTAGAGATGGCTTCGGGGATCACGTAGGCTTGGGAAATTACGTGAGGTCGTGGGGTGCCCGACGAGGTATCGATACTGGAATAATTCGCGGCGTCACCTTGGGGTCCGCGATCATTGGGAATAGGCGACTCGTAGAGTTCGGAGATGACGAGCTGGTAGCCCTTCGAGTCCGAGGTGTCGGTTACGTCAGCCCAAAGCGAGTAGACGAACCAGTTTTCGGAGATGGCGGAGGAGATGGGTTGAGTCGTGTCGACGCCTGCTTGTGTGATTGTGTGTAGTACTTGTCCAGATACAGCGTCAAGAAGATAGAAGGTGACGGTCGAATCACTGACTGTGGTTAAGAGGGCGAGATTTGGGTTCAGGTATTTGTATAGAACAGATCGATTTCCAAGGACTTTTCCAATGGATGCAACGGGGTCGTGGGAAGGACGGGAGGTGGCATGGATCAGCTTCTGGCCATGTGGAGGCACAAATTCCCACACGGGTGATCCAGGATTGGCAGTGCTCCATCCAAGAACTTTGTTATTGTCGAGTGTGATGACGAATGAGCTGCTGCCAATGGACCCAGAGGACAGGTCAGGAACACCACCAGCTTGGACGCGGACGGTAACTGGTGTTCCGTCGCTGGGGATTAATGCGATAGACTCCAGAGGCTCAGTCGGATTGCCGCGTTCAATAATCTCGCCAGAGGAAGCATTCAACTTCAGGAAGCTTCCATCCGCGATGTAGACGGTTACGACAGAATGAAGTGCATCAATGGCTCTGACCTTCCAGTCATCGCCTTCAACTGCTTTGATCTTCCACACAACTGAGCCCTTCTTTGTGTAATCGAGGGCAAGGACATAGCCCTTCTTGGTAGCAACAATGACGAGCTTCCCCAGTCCGAATGGGCCCAAGTCTGTTCCTTCACTTGACAGAAAACTCGTAAGAACACGAACGGGCAGCTCCTGGAGCCACGCAGGGAGGTGTTCCAAGTCCTTTGCATGTCGCTTGAGACGGTGAATATAAGCCCCAACCAAAGACTGATGACCCTCAACTTCCAGTTCACGGGCCAACTTCTCTCCGCCGTTAACATCAGCCCATCCAGCCGCAACAGCTTCGGTGAGCGTCTCTACTCTGGTCCATTCCGCCTCGCCATTCCGAACAAGGGTCCAGTCCCCAGAATCCAAAACCTGCGCAAACCGAACAGCATAAGTAGAGCCGCGAGCAACCACCTCTGAGACTGCGTGGCGGGCACCTTCGGTGCTGGGCTTGCTAGGTGTCCATCTACCAAGGATTCCATGCGAAGCAGACGAGACAACACTTATTTCGCTTGGAGTGATCCGGGTGAAGTAGACATTGGCATCCTTATTGCTGGTAGCAAAGACGGACTTCTCACCAATAAGAGGAAGCTGATAGGCCTTGGATATCGCTGATGATTGAAGGTCCGTGTGATAGACCTCCGCCCAGGATTTTGAGCCAGTCGAATAGTGAATTAGGAAATGAGGTTCTGCGTTGAGGGCGCTGGGTGCGTGGATTTGGACCTTTTCGACCTCTTCTCCGCTCTCGTTCTCGATGTTCATGGAATGGATGTGTTTTGTTCCAATTACGTTAATCTTAACAGTCTTCAATCCGCTATCCATCCAAGCGATCAATGGAGAAACAGAATTTGAGCCGACGAAGATGATGGAATCCGGAGCCGAAACCTCGCCTTCGGAGCTCAGAGTATACTGCTTGGCCACATGCCCAGTCTTCAAGTCCAGCGCAGTGACCTTAATTTTGTACCCTTTGCGCGTAGCAGATTGTAGGGAAATGTAGTAAATAGCGGTCTGGGATGTCGACACCTGGAAGGGAATATCATCACTTGGACAAAAACAACAGTCAGCTCCCGACTCGTACCCAAAACACACCACCTAAGCAAAAAACAGCCAACATACCTATCATCCTTATACTCCCATTTAACAGTTCCCGAAGCCCCATCCAACCGCCTAACAACCCCGTGCTCGCTTCCAAAAACAACGACAGAATCCTTCGCGACTCTCTTCATCCCGCTCTCCTCCAGACTCAAGATCTCAAGATCAGCCACCGGACCATCAAGAAACTGTGCCTTCCATGCCAATTTCCCATCCAAAGCTCCCCACGACGCAACCTCGCCACCAATTGCGCTGACAACCGTATCTTCCCCCTCAACCGCCCTCAGCGCAGCCGTTGGCTCTGCCGCCCCCAGCGCAGCCGCAGAGCTAGCCAAGTTCTGCCGCCAAACAATCGCGCCATCCTTCGGATTCACCGCACCGAGGACATATTTTTCGGAAAGGGTATAGAGCAGCGAAGCCGCGGAGGAGGTGCTGGGTTTATGGAAGAAGGTGGTTTGCTCCTGGGGGGTGCCGAGCAGGGCATGGTGGTAGTCGATGTGGTAGGCCTCGTCGACGAAAATTGCCAAAGAGCTGGGCAGGGCGAGAGAGGCCAGCACGGTGAGTGCTGCTTGGAGCCGCATTGTTTAGCTGTCTGCGGCTATCATTTGCGAGAAAGGCGGGTGTTGGCTGAGGTTGAGGTTGGTTGAGGTGGCAGCTTGGAAGTCTAGATTGGGTTTATGATGCAACCAAAAATAAGCGTATGATGGGTGTCACTAGCTAGCCAATCACGTGTCTCTACTTTCAACCCCTTTTCTCTCACATCTCTCATTGAGTGTGAACATCACAATGTCCTAGGAATTTCTTATGCTTGCTCTAAAAGGAATTTCTGCGGCCATTGACATGCAACGCAAGAAAAGGCGGATATTACTCAATGATCTGTACTGGCTACTATGTACACTGAACGCGGATCATAAAAGGAAATGTAGGGCCAACCGACGGGCACCACAGGAGTATGCAAGCTTCTTTACTCTCCAACATACACAATATTGGGCCGGGGAGGCATCTCCATATCTCGTCCAATGAAGTAATCGGTGTTATGGGACTGCATGTAGCCCTTGAGCGTCATATCATTGCGATACTGCGGGTTATGAGCCAGCGTATACAGGCGGATATCAGTCGGGATGTTGGTACTGAAAACAAGCAGCTCAGTGCTACCTTCGTTCGTTACAATGAATTCCTCGCGCCAATCGCCCAGGATGTCGCCTATAAAAGCAGGATTGTGCTGGGCCGCGGTGATGCCGCCAAAGTCCTGCGCCCTGAATAATCTGGGTAAATCGCTAGAGTCGCTCGGATTCTGATAGTCCCACTTCTCGACTTTCCCGTCATTCAGGAGCTCAGGAAGTTCGTCGCCGTCCCAGAACAATGTCATTGCCGGCCATGGGTGCAGGGCAGGGTCGGTGAGGACCACATTGTCGACTGGATCATATATACCTTCGAATGACCAGACCTCCATGCCAGGGCTAGACGGGTCGATATCACCGATCAGCCCGCGACCGACGTCGACGACTTCGGTGCCTACGTGCTTCCACAACACTTCACCAGTGCTCGCGTCGTAGTAATAATCGGTAAGCATATTTGGGTTGTCCTGCTGGATGCCGTAACCCTGAAGGCCGGCTCGGTTAGGGTCGATTTTGGAAATATAGAACCGGTCGCCGTGGACGATGCCGTCCCCATCCAACGAAAACTTCAGGGTGCCATCGCCATTGAGCGTGAAGCCAATTTCGTGGACTTCGTCGATCCCATCCCCGTCCGCGTCGAGGATGCGCCCGTTATGTCCGTCCGCAAACGGTTGATCGTCGCGTTTCCACATCCATGCCTGGGTAGCTGCGCTGCCGTCGAAGGTATATGCAGCATAGATAAGGTTGAATACCTTGTCGTCGCGCCGGTTCTTGAAGAAAGTCACGAGATGGGGTGTAGTGCCGTCAAGGTAGCCGACTCCTAGGCGCCCAGCCAAAGGGCCGTGCTCGATATAGTCCGTTGGTATTTCGGCTTGGGCACGTAACGCGCCAGTTTGGCCATCCAGAAAGCCGATAAACTGTTCGTCGTCGTTATTATGCTGGAAGACCTGCCCGTCTCCGAACGTGACGCCATTGGCGACGCGCAAGGCGACTTCGGCCCTACCGTCGCTATCGAAATCGTATACAGTAACACCGTCCCAGTTACCAAGAGAGATTGCCGTTGCTCCAGGTTCAATGTTATTCTGGTTCTGGCTGAGCGGTCCCAGGTCGACTGTCCACAGACGGGTGCCGTTTTGGTAGTATGCCTCGATGGACTGGACCGAATTGGTCCGGTCAACTACGTACTCGTATTCACCGTCGCCGTCCAGATCGCCGACCCAGGCAAATCGGATAGGGCCACTGTTGTCAAGGGGGATGCGGAAGAGAGGCTCGACAGCATTCCCGCCCGGAAGGGTAAATGAACCACTCTCCTCTCCTTCCTGGCCATCGATAACAGTACGCACGAAGTATGCAGAGTCTTCTGCGACGTTGTTGCTGTCGAGAAAGTTGGTCCCACCGGATAGAACCTCCGTATTGAGCTTTTCGGGGTCGCCGCCGCCAGTCGATCGGTAGATGTTAAAGCCAGTACCCTCGGGGTCCAGCCCCAACAGTCGCCACGAGACCAGCACTTCTTCTTCACTGGCGCGGATGGCCACCACCCCGCGCCCGAGCTTCTCCATAGGACGCTGGGCATGTACCATGAGGGCCAAAGCTATGGTGATCGCTGCAAGTGCCGCGAAGATCCGAGATAATACCGTCATAATGAATGGATTCCAGCTCAAAGCCAATTGAACAAGGACTGTAAGGAAGAGAGTGCCCGGTGGGAAAGAAATACTCTGGAATGAGGTCCCAAGGGGTGGTTTAACGCGATATATATACTTGTTCCAACATTGAACTCGATAAACAGCTCCAACGGGTCTGTTTCATCCTTCTTGGCTTCCGCGAACAAAACGGGGAACAGTCAATGTCTCGGGATAACCATCGGCAAAATCGAGACCTGAGAATGAAATTTCCCCGTCCGATGTAGTCCAATGAAGGAGATCATCACAATGCCGCCGCACACTTTGTCCGCATGGTGATCTCCAGAAGGCGTTGTCCACATAGCCTTGGCTCCGGGGGCTAATGAATAGGGATGGGAATGTTCATTGTCCATCGGAGACTCCTCCGCTACCCATCCCACCAGTGAGCTGTAGTTAGTGAGAATTTTGGATGAGACCGGTGAATCTATCTCGGACTTCGGAGTGAGTATGAACTTCGGGATGCTTCGGCCCGATGCCGCGAATCATCACCACACGGGCTGGGTGTTAATTAAAAAAGGAGACTCGGGAAGGATAGTTGACATGCCAAACAATATTCTGAAACTTCCAGACGAGCTTAATTTCCATGCGGGTTTAACTGAAGGGTGGTCTTTAGTGTCATTGGTAGGAGGACACTGGGCAGTCTCGGCCTGGTAACCTAGCCTTCGTGCCAGACTCCGTGGTCAGTCCCAATCAAACGGAATTTTTATACTCCGCAGTTTCACCAGCTAAAAAGTGTATAAAACATCGGAAATTTGTTCAAATTGATTTAAACAATTCATGCAAATGTTCTCCGAAATTTAGTGAGTGCGATGCAGCACCGGCTGCCAGCGTTCCGGTATCCCCGATATTATTAGAACCATCACATCCATGGGTATCTGAACAGTGCAGGAGAAAACCTACTCGACGCACTCAGTTTTAAGAATATCATCACCGATGACAAGTGGCCAATTCTTGAGAACCTCTGTCAATACGAGTACCCAGGGGGGAATTATCTTCGTCTAGATCCCGGATGCAAAATCAACCCGCATAGAAAGGAAGGGGGCTTCCCCCCCCCGTGCCAGTTATTCGCGATACACGTTACCACCTTTCGCTAACAACCTCAACCTCATCCTTGAGGAGAGGTAGGGGTTGGAGCCCACTAAGCTTAGGAGCATTCTCAATGAATCGGATGAGCGATGAACTGAGGTCTTGAGAATGCCTCCGGCGGTTGAGACGAGGCGACAGCGGTGAGGACTTCCGCTCGAGACACCGGCATCCATCCGAGTCAGCTTGAGGAGAGGGATATCGACAAAGGGTTAGTGGCTTGGTTCAAATAGTCCTGACAATGGGGAAACCCCAACAAAGTCAAGCTATGAGGAGTGAAAGCTCCACCATATATCGCCACACGATCTAGAGCCCAAACCAACAGCAAAGGAGTTCGGGATAGGGAGCAATGGTGGCCGAGAGGATTTCGGTTGAGAATCTTCCCCGCAATCGAGAGCCCCACGTGACTCAGCTGCTCGGCCGACCTTCCTTCCACGGCCCTGGATGGTGTGTCTACTATTGCCGACGATGCGCTGTCTGTGTCACCGCTGCTGTATATAAGGTTGGCGGGATCCGGCTGGGTGGATGGGAAATAGCTGAATTACAGACGATGCGAGCAGGCTGATTTTGAGCCAGCGTCCAGTCTAACCGCCCGCCAAGATCCCAACAATGGCTCAGAGCGTGAGGGGAAAGACCGCCATAGTAACGGGCGGTGGCTCCGGTAAGCTTCAATCCCCCCCCAAGAATTGCCGGGTGTGTATTCTGACGGCAGATACAAAGGGATAAATCTTTGCTTTGTCAATCTACTGCTCCAAAATGGCTGTAACTGCCTTGTCGCGGACATCTCCCTCCGCCCTGAGGCGCAGGCGACAGTAGATCGGTACTCCGCCGGATCTCCAAGGGCAGTCTTCCTGAAGACGGATGTGACGGACTGGGCACAGCTAGAGCGAATGTTTGAGGTGGCGGAAAAGGAATTTGGAGAAATAGATATCGTCTGTCCTGGTGCTGGCGTTTACGAACCGGTGAGTATGACGCCGTAGCAAAGTATGCCGCTCCATTTTTACACCGCTTGCTCACGCAAGTCCAGCCGTTTTCAAATTTCTGGTACCCGCCTGGTTCACCAGAAAGTCATGACCTGCGGCTCGGTTCAAGGTACGGCATTCTCGACATCAACCTAACGCATCCCATTCGAACTACCCAACTCGCCATTTCACGCTTCGCAAACTCCAAGTCTCCCAAGTCGATCATCCATATCTCCAGCATTGCCGGCCAGAACCCGGGCTTCATTACCCCGATGTATGTGGCAACAAAACATGCAATTAGTGGCTTTGTACGATCCCTGGCCAAACTCGACTCAATTGGCATTCGTGTGACGGCAGTTGCACCTGGGTTTATCAAAACACCTCTTTGGACGGAGCATCCGGACAAACTACGGATCATTGACGAAAGCAAGGATGTGTGGGTTACTCCGGAGGAAGTGGCTGAAGTGATGCTTGCGTTGATTGAAAAGGACCAGGTGAATGGAGCCATGCTTGGCGAGTCGAAGGCAGCCGGTGAAATGATTCCGATTCAGGGCGGCACAATCTTGGAGGTTTCGAAAACTGTAAGGGACGTGAAGGCATTCAATGACCCCGGTCCAATGGGCAGGGCGGGCAATTCGCTAGGCAATCCACTGGAAGCGGAGGAAGGATTCTTGCGCGTGGTGCAATCGGGACGCTGGGGAAAGCTATAACTTCGATAAGCCATCGGATCGCAATGCTATTATTGGAGTGGTGAATGGTGCCGTCCGCAAAAGCGAGATGGAGTTAACAGATACTGGAGACAATTAGTCGTGCGGAAGTTGCAAGCTATGGGAATCACCACATGTCCCAAAACTATGCCAGTCAACTAGTGCCTGATAGCAGTAACGCAGCAGAGTTCAATGAACTTTCTACGAAATAATCAGTATAAAATCCATGCATCACTGCGCACAGTTCTTGTCAGAGGAAGTTTCATGTTTTCTAAAGTCTGTGGAAGTTTTAACATGCTCCGAAGCACCAAGCCGGGGGGGGTGGAACTGACGGCGCTTGGCAGCGGAACCCTGCTCCTTTGGAACGAATCTGTCCTTCCCAGGCGATACGAATCAACAAATCTTCAACACTTTTTCGAAAAATCCAACACTTCAGTCTCCAGCCCGCGGTCCAAATAAGCCTTGTGTCAAAATATTCATGGTTAGATCTGCTCGTGTTCAAGCAGGGGAGCGATCGAACTGGCCAGACGAAGACTAGCCTATGTGAAGATCGTTGCCATCTCGTAGCCACAACGGTCAACGTGATGAACCTGACGCAACGTTTCAAGCATTCCCAGGTACAGCCTGGACGTCTTCTCCTCGATGTGTGTGTGAACACTCTTTCAAGCCAGGCGTATGCCCTTGGGCGAAATGGATATTCCCCCGTGATATATCGAAAACGGCTAGGAAAAGGGGGGACCTGGGAAGGAAAGCTTTGACAACCGCTTGACGGCCTGAGCTGAGACGAGCGGTTTTATTGGCTTGGGCAAAAGGTCCTTAAAGGACTCACAAATGTCCGCAGTGTCATCCTTCTCTTCTATCAATTTCAGGGGAATTTGCCAGTAACTTTGTTCAGGCAGGCCATCCTTGACGTCAATGGATACTAGGAGAATAACACCGGGCAGTTTGGGGAATCGATGCAAAGCTTCATGTCGGTTTTTACAGCAAACTGAGACCTAGCTAGAACTCCCACTGTCTGTCAAATTGCCAAACCCTTGACAGAGAGTGCTGGGCAAGGGGCTAGCTATGGAGGTTATGCGACGAGCTTCCAGGTTCAAGATGCCTCCTTGATTTCAATCCTGGGCTGGTGGCAAGCCAAAGGCCTTGTTCAAGTGCTTTTCTTTTCCTTGCTTCGTTCTCGTCAAGCATTCCGGGTCTTCATATCTTTACGTTCGATGAGTCGTTGGGATGATGCCCATCCCCTCTGTAGTTACCCCGAATCCGTGCAATAACATCCGGGCTCTCCGCCATCGCTCTTGGAAGGCGAATTTATATACGCGCAGTTATCGTTCGATCGTTTGGAGTTGAAGATTGTATGCTTTCTTCCCACATGGAGTACCAGCATTGAAGAAGATCGGAACGCCGGCTCAAGCCAGATTGTGGCTTGATGATAAAGCTTGATCCCCTTTTTTTATAAAGAGGAGAAAATAGATAACCGTCCTTTTCATATCACAATATAATAACCATTTTTCTAAGAAACTTGAATAAGTGACCATAATAGCAGTAAATGCAACAATGATTCCATGTCTGACGTAACCAGGGGCCAACTGACGCCAAGCCCGATTTGTCGCAAGAAACTCCGAAAAGAACATCATGTCTGAACCCCAACTTTCTTGACGCTGTCCTCTCCAAGTATCGCATCGACGTTCAACGCACAGTATACCTCTTCTCCCCAGCGTCCCTCTAATGCGCATTTAACCTACCTCTATCTCCTCTCGCCCGCAGTCGAGCCGCCTCTACCACCCTTCCTCCGCGCCCGGCACGCGATGTCTCACGACGGACACACGACCCATCGACCGTCTTGATAAACCGAAGTTCGCGGCAGGGAGTCTGCCGGTATACATACATATTTTAGAATGGATGCCGAGTCGTCGATAGAGGCAGGCTCAATAGGAAGCTCCAACAGCAGGACCCGCAGGTACGGTCACTTTACGGGCGTGGACAATCCATATCATATCGCCCATATCTCCATACGCCGCTGGGAGCATAAGATAAGCGACTGACATTTGGTAGGGGCAGAAGACTACATGTGGGGAAGAGAGACTCCGGCATGGCCGGACAGGCCAGCTGGATAAGCAGTGTTGTCAACCTGCTCAATACAAGTGAGTCAAGTGTCCCGCATCCCTGGCCGCCAGCAATGTCTAACAGTTATCAGTCGTCGGTGCGGGAGTCCTAGCGATGCCGCTCGCGCTCTCACAGATGGGAATAACTCTTGGAGTCCTCGTCATTATTTGGTCTGGGATCACGGCTGGATTTGGCCTCTACCTGCAGTCCCTATGTGCTCAATATTTAGACAGAGGAACCGCATCGTTCTTCGCCCTGTCACAAATAACCTACCCCAACGCGGCGGTGATATTCGATGCCGCAATCGCCATCAAATGCTTCGGTGTTGGCGTAAGCTACCTTATAATTATCGGAGACCTCATGCCCGGTGTTGTCCAAGGGTTTGGCACGGATAGTACGGGGATGGACTTTTTGCTTGACCGTCACTTTTGGGTTACTGCATTTATGTATGATTATCCCTGCCGTGGTGCTCTACGTTCTCATCATGCTAACTAGGGCCCTTTTAGGTTGGTCGTGATTCCGCTTTCGTTCCTCAAACGCCTCGATTCCTTGAAATACACAAGTATCGTCGCTTTGACGTCTATCGGTTATCTTATAGTTTTGGTCGTTGCACACTTTATCAAGGGAGATACCATGGCTGATCGAGGCCCAATCAATTACTTCCAATGGCAAAGCGCTGTCCATGCTCTCAGCAGCTTCCCCGTCATGGTGTTTGCATATACGTGCCACCAAAATGTATGAACTATCGCCCTTTGTCACATCATAACCGGTCGCTGACCATCACAATCTAGATGTTTTCGATTCTCAACGAAATCTCGAACAACAGTCATTTCCGGACAACCAGCGTTATCTTTGCCAGCATAGGCAGCGCCGCATCGACCTATGTTCTCGTCGCAATCACAGGATACCTATCATTCGGAAACTCCATCGGTGGAAATATCGTAGGCATGTACGCGCCGGCATTGTCATCCACAATCGCCCGTGCCGCGATCGTGGTCCTTGTCATGTTCTCCTACCCGCTCCAGGTCCATCCCTGCCGAGCATCATTGGACGCTGTTCTAAAGTGGCGACCCAACTCAAAATCATCCTCCAACTCCTCCAACACCTCACCCAACCGAAACCCCTTACTCCCTCGCCCTAACCGCCCCCAGGATTCCATGGGAGATACCCGATTTGCAGTCCTAACCACTTTTATCCTTATTATGAGCTACATCGTCGCAATGACCGTCTCATCCCTCGAAGCCGTGCTTGCCTACGTTGGCAGCACAGGGAGTACAAGTATCAGCTTCATCCTCCCCGGCTTATTCTATTATAAAATCTCCTCCCCAGAATCCGCCATTCACCAACAGTTAATGAAGGAAGACGACGAAGCTGCTGCTGATGACCTATCTGATGATGGCGCAGATGATGAAGGTCTACTCAGCGGCAGCGGCTTTCTTTCCGGAAGCGGGATCCTAAAGCGAAACACGAGGCAGTGGCGAAAGGCGCTGCTGCGGAAGCTAAGTTTAGCTCTCGCTGTATATGGATTGATTGTCATGGTTGTGTGCCTTGTTACGAACACTTTCTTCCGCGCTTCTCACTAAATACCTAAGGGAAAACATACCTATTTATAGAAGGATGACTACGGCCTTAAATACCCATGCAAATTTTACACCCCAACAAGCTGTCAAACCAATGAATACAACGCACACCAGACTTTTAACGACAGCTGTTACTTGCTTCTCCCCAGTTTTTGTCATCAGACACATACATCAACCAACCAGTTTCTCCCGCATGAACCAACATTTTATAACGAAATCAAGAAATCCTCCAGACAGAACCAACCCTAAAGTGAACAATGAACCATAGAAACCTCCGATCGACTGGGGGATGGAAAGCAGCCTCCCCCTCACTTTTTCTTTCTTGCTCCCTCACTTTTCCACTTCCAATACCAATCCGCTCATTTTTCCAGGCGCACAGGGATTCAATTTTTCTAATTATTCTGCCTTTAATTTCCTATTTCTTTCATGAAGCATATAGCGCAATAAATTAGCTTGCATCTGCAGCCTTCCCTTCATCTACCTTCTGCTTTCTCTTTTTTTTTCACTTCTATTCTTTCAGCCAGTCCCTGCCTACCTTACAAACTACCCTTAGGGAAATCATTCTTTTTTTCCTTTTTTTCATATCCATTTTGTCAGTTTTAGGATCTTCTGGTGTGCTGGCGTTTCACATACTTACCTATGCTTTCATACGCTAGTTGGTTTAACTACCTACCAGGGGGACAGGGGGCAATATACACATCTAGCTTTTTCGCCTTTGGCCTGTCTTATTTCATCTTGCTTCTCTCTGCCATGTGTTTTGTTTTCTGTTCTTTCCCCCTCAGTACCATATTTACTGTTTTACCAACTATCTCAGCGTTCCGTTCATTCTACCATCTTTTGATTATTTATTTATTAGGTCAAATGCTTTTGATGTACCACATGCCCTCCATTTTTCTCCTTCTCTATCTTCACCCTTTCTGAGGTATATATCTATACCTGAATTTACTTTGATCTTCCAATCTAGTTAGCTAGAGAATGAATAAGATGAATAAGAAGATGCCTTTCCCTCCTATTGTAACTGGTGTTCTCGTCTTGTTTTTATTAATTAATCTTCACATTATTATGGTGGGAGCTATATATGTGCCCTTTGTTAGCCGTTTGCCTATCTATTCCCTCTTTTTGATCTCCTTTTGGTCTCTTTATGCCAGACGGGATGACAAGCTCTAATTTCCTAGTTTCTAGGGAGAGTTACTATGCTTCAACTGGCATTTTGGTAGCAGGAGAAGAGTCTGTAGATATATATATATATATATACAAGAAACGGTTTGCGCGCCGCCCCCTATATGACTGACCTACCTGCTAACCTGCTAACCTGATGTGGATAGTAGAGTGAAAGCAGGATTAACCACAGATTAAATATAGGGACTCAGGAGGCAGCTATATGCTAGTAGCTATTAAATCATAATATAGTTAACAGCCTGATAAAGTTAACAGTTAGTTAACTATTAAGTAATAGGGTTTTAACCCCTAAAGGAAGATATACATATAATCCTTATACTTGCAATCCTTCATTTTTAGATATATATTTTTCTCATATCACAATATCTTCTGATCATCTCAGTGGTTTTCTACACATATTTTGCTAGGTTCTCTCATTTTTGTGATCTACAACTATCACATGGCAGGAATTATAAATAGTGGTGAAATTTGCCCTCTTAGATAGTTGAATTAATCAAACATCTCTTCTCTTTCACCTATGTATGCCACGATATCTCATAACCCCCCCAAATCATGTGACCAAAAGGCGGTGAGGCCAAATGGCGCTAAAATACGAGTATTTTCCTGATGTTCCCTCACCGAGATAGCGTTCTGCCGACCCAGCCGATAACATACATATAAGAGAATATTAAAATTATATCCATAAAATTTCTAGACACATATGTAAAAAATGAAGTAAAAATAAATAAATATAAACCAAAAATCAGCCCAAAACAAAACGGGCTTTCTCGAAATAAGCTAAAAACCCAAACCAGCAAGGGGAAGAATAATGTTGCACAAATACATGTCAGTAATCTGAATCATCTAATAGACCGTTTCAACACAACCCAAACAAATCAAAACCACACATGGTGTCCCTTCCCTCTCCTCCCTTTGTTCATCCAAAAAGAAGAGGAAAGGGAAAGGGAAATGGAATATAAACAAGACATTATATATATATCCAACCCAATCCAACCAAGCGTAATAATCATATCCAAAGAAAAAAAAAATGCCATCATCACCATCACCATCCATTACCCCGTCTTCTTCCCATCCTTCAAATCCCCCACAAACCCAATCTCCCCCCTCCTCTCATCACACAACCGCGCATACTCCAACAACAACCGATAGACATAAATCCTCATATCCTCCCTCCTCAGCACCCGTTCCGCCCACGCCTTCCCATCCAGCGCAATCTTCCTCGCCACATGGTCCCGTCCGGACTCCGGATCCTCCTCGCGGCCCAAAAAGTACTCCATAATCCCATACACGTCGCTGTACGTCGAGTCCATGGGGACGAAGTGGATCCACGGCACGAGGCGGGTGTCGTGCCATTCGTTGTATAGGGTTGCTTTGATGGGGAGGGAGGTGGAGAGGAGGAAGCCGCGGTAGCGGCCGGAGAAGGAGTTGCCGTCGATGTCTGGGAGGTATTTGCGTTTGTATTGCTTGTCCATGGGGATTGCGGGGGTTGGGGAGAAGAAGGGGTCTGTGTAGGGGCATGTTGGTCCGTGGGAGGGGAAGCAGACGAGATGGGTGAAGCCGGTGTCTGCGTGGGCGTCGATCATGGGGGCAATGTGGCCCGTCTTGCCTGTGTGGGAGAGGTGGTAGGTTTCATAGTCTGGTAGGAGGAAGTTTTGCGGTTGTTGGTCGCCGGACTCGGCGAGGCGGACTGTCGTGGCGTTGAGCATCGAGACGAAGCGGTGCCGGTGGAACCCGTTCCAGTTCTCGCGCTTGTTGCGGCCACCTGTGGCCGTGCCGCGCCAGACGAATGTGTCGTCTTTGTTCTCCCATTTGCCGCCGTGCGTCTCGTCGCCGGACCAAATGGTGCCTTCGGCGTAGTACATGGCTGCTGGGATGAGGATCTCGTTGTTGATGGGGAGCTTTGAGCCCCCGAATAGGGGAAAGAGTTTTTGGGAGGTGGAGATAGAGACTGGCTCGA
This sequence comes from Onygenales sp. PD_10, assembly GCA_032988465.1. Lineage (NCBI taxonomy): Eukaryota > Fungi > Ascomycota > Eurotiomycetes > Onygenales > Onygenales sp. PD_10. The sequence continues at coordinate 85,284 of JANTQH010000001.1, forward strand.
TGAAGTTGCCGTGGGCGATTTTTAGTTCCGGTCTGTCACAGACGGATTTGGAGAGGGTGAAGTTTTGCACGTAGCCGTGGTAGGAGGAGAGGTTGAGGTAGTTGTTTAATTGCGGCGGGGGGTTGGAGAAGTCGATGCGCGGGAGGTCTTGGGTACGTGCGGGACTGTCCTTCGCACAGCCCCTGCTGGCCATTTTCCAGTATGGGCCTAGATTTGGCCCTTCGTACGCAGGGTCGAAGGGGGGCTCGGGTGTTTTAGTTTCGGGGATTTTTGTAAATTCTTGTACGACCTCTTTAGCTTTGGGGAGCTTTCGAGTCGTACGCTCCTTGGCGGCGTACTCTTCTATTGTTTCATGTGGCACAATGATTCTAGACTCGTCCATGGCGTTTAACGGCACTATGACATCTGGAAGAAATTCTTGTATTGATTCAATCAGACTCAACCAGTGCGGTACCCAGAAATGTTTCCCAGCCGTGACTACTGTGGCTTTGCGATCACGGACGATAACCCGATGCTCGATGCTGGCAGCCCGCTGTCGCAATTCGGCGGGCTCCAGTGCCCAAAAGGGATTCAGGTCATGATATATCTGGTCGAAAAATTCCTCGATTATGACGGCATTGTTCTCCTGCGCATACTTGAACCACTCGTCGAACCCCGGCGGCGGATGTCGCCCGCGACGCTTCCTATACTGCTTCGCCGCGGTGCTGACATCGTGTGTCTGGGTCTCGAGCAGCTGCTTGAATTCCTCCTCGGCGTTCCAGATGAGGTCATTGATAGGGTGCGGTGTGGAGAAAGTATGCTTTCCGGGGGTTTTCTGGGGAAAAGTGTAGTGGAGCGGCAGCGAGAACTGGTGGGCAAGCCCGACAATGGCGATTATCGCGATGGCGAGGACGAGCAGGTAGCGGAATTTGGGGGAGAAGCATTTGGGGGCCAGAGCGGCGGGTGCTCGAAACATGGCCGGGCGGAGCATCGCACGGTTGCTGCGTCCCGGAAGGGGAGACTCTGGATCATCAGGGACGTGGGTGTCTTCCCGCAACGTTCAAAGGAGGTCAATCACACGATCTTCTCCGCTTGACTCTGGAGGTGCTGGAGAACGACGTCGGCATGAGCATGCCCGATGGAGGTTGGGAGATATTTTTGAGCCAAAGCGGGAGGCTATGCGCCGCCATTTTGGGAGCAGAAGATTGAGCGGAAGAATGATCTTCCCAGAAGCTAATCAGGGGCCGGTTCTTGGTCGCAGCTTGAGGCCCGAATCCCGAGGGTGTTTAGCGTTCTCGTATGGAGTCTGGGAACCTTAGAAAGCATGCTAGTATTGCATATCAGTGGGGTCCTCGCCGCCCGTTTCTTTGAACTTCGTAGCCATCTTCCACAATGTATCTGCTTGCCCTGAAGTCGGATACCCCAATCCAACGGCATGGGTCCCCTGGAGTCTGATGGAGGAATGTGAGAAACAAGCGCCGGTAACTTACATAGCGTTTAAAAGGAAGATTAAGCTTAAGTTGACGAAGGAGTTTGGAGCCAGACCAGACGCCTTGGCGCCAAGACACATGCCAAGGGAATGCCAAGCAATGCCAAGGAAGACGCTGTGGCTGTGGATACAGGTCACGTGCACGCTGACATCAGCAGGCAACTGACATCACCAGCAACGTCGTCTCTCCAGTCGCTGTTGCAGACAGCCTGATCGACGACAACCATCCGTCTCTTCACCACATCCCTCCAGCTCCTGGCTGCTATCTCTTGACAGTTGTGCACTGAACGCCATGGCCGCGAATACCAGATACCAGCCCGCTCCGCAGCGGGACTCGCTCGACGAGCAACGTTATACCCAGGCCCCGCCATCTTATCAGGCTACCTCCGATCCAAACGACGGGCTCTTGGGCAGCCCGCGCAGCGAGGATGACAACGTTCCCGATGACTTCAAGGTATGTGGATGCTCCTAGTGTTGATAGCCGTGCAGGTTACTTGTTGTAAGGATGCAGTTTGTTGCTAACTAGCCACGCAGTTCGGCGGCTCTGTCGCAGAGGCAACCCTCCCCATCCGGATGCAGTTCGTTCGCAAGGTTTACTCGATCCTGTAAGCCTGCCTTTTCATTCGTATGCCCTCACTGCGACATGTTTATATGATAGCTAACCTCAAATGCTAATGCAGATCCGTCCAGCTCCTCCTAACCACTGTCATGAGCTCGATCTCCTTCTTCAGCGACCCGTACCGCCTCTGGATCCAATCGCACTCATGGCTCATGCTAGTCTCCGTCCTCAGCGCCCTCGTCTTCATGGGCCTGACTTACTGGAAGCGCAAAAGCTACCCATCCAACCTCCTCTTCCTCAGCGCCTTCACAGCACTAGAAGCGTACGCCATCAGCGTCGTGACCTCCTTCTACGACGCGCGCATCGTCCTGCAAGCCCTCGTGCTGACCCTGGGGATCTTCGTTGCCCTAACCCTCTTCGCCTGCCAGACCAAATACGACTTCACCAGCTGGATGCCCTACCTATTCGGAGCGCTGTGGTTTCTGATTCTGTTCGGGTTCATGGCGGCGTTTATGCCGCGGAATAGCAACGTGGAGCTTGTGTATGGGGCGATCGCCGCGCTGATTTTCAGCGGGTATATACTCGTCGATACGCAGTTGATTATGCGCCATTATCATGTCGAGGAGGAGATTGCGGCAGCCATCTCGCTGTATTTGGATATCATCAATTTGTTCCTGGCTATTTTGCGCATTTTGAATAGTCAGAGTAATAACTAGGTTATTGCAGGGCTTGTAGTAGGTCATGGGTGAGAAGAATATGATTGTTTCGCAGATCGATTTGAAGATGAAGATGCGACGAGGATTAAGGAATAGTTTCGGGTCCTGGAACACCCCACCGCCCCAGAATTAACTGTATTATCTATTTATTGTATTGATTCCCTCCTCCTGTCTTTCCCTAGTTTCCTTTTCTTTTTTCTTTTTGTTTTTTGTTTTATTGCCATGACAAATCCACCTGCTTCCTTTTCCTTTTCCAGCAGTTCTAGTCCCATCTATTTACTTTTATTACATGCAGAAAATCTCATTCTCTCTCTTTTCATTCCTTCCCACAGCCTGCTTATCCCTTCATCTGGCTTGGATTGAATGTATTGTACATGTACTACCATAATAGTAACCTATCTAAGCAAGCTCCTTAACAGTTGAACTGACTACTTTTGTGCTTTATTGTTCTTGTTTGTTTACTCCCCAACTTTAATCTATACCTCTATAGTCTGTAAGATGGGGGGGTGGTGCAGCCACTCAGAGAGGCCTCTTTTGTCAAAAGGAGGGGATTGAACCCTTGACTAATTACTGATGCCACCATGATGTTTTATGCAGCCGTTAAGATTTCAATTAACTATAACCAACTACCTAGTACGTTTTCCAAACCAGTCACCCTCACTACGCCAAAGGATGCATGCTAAATATGCTATGACTGTGAATGCCTAAGTTACAATCTCCATTTTCATCGAGGGGTGGAATTATTTAGAGCTGAGCATATTCGTCACAGACTTCAATCAATTTGCGCCGCGTTCCGGGTTCCTTTTGCGGAGTTAGTAGGGGAAATATCTATCTCTTAGATGTTACAATACTTACAGAAGCTGAATGCCCGGCGTCTGGAATCCAATAGATGCGGGATTCAGGCCACGCGCGATGCAAGTCATAGGCGGTCTTAGGAGGGCAGACAAGATCGTATCGCCCATGGATGATCGTCGCTGTGTGTGTTTTGGTAATTAATTAGCAACCAAGTTCTACATCATATTATACCTTATATAAATAGTTACCAGGAATATGCCGAATCCTATCCAAATTGCATTTCTTCAATATCTGCCCTTCCTCCAACCACGCCCCATGGATAAAATAATGACACTCCAGCACCGCATGCGCGAGCGAAGCATCATCATCAGCTCGCATATTCTCAAGATTCTGCCGATTCGGCACTATCGACCCGATAGAAATATCAAACTCATTCCACACCCTCGCAGCAGCCACGCGCGATTCCCTCTCACCCGTCGTGAGCAACCGGTAATACGCCGGGTACGGGTCCTGCCTCTCCCCCTCCGGCAGGTGGGTGATGAAATCCCTATACGACTCTGGAAACATCCGCGCCACCGCGCCCGTCGACCGCCACTCCCAGTCCAGCTCCTCCTGCCGCACGGTGAAGATGCCCTGGATGATGAGCGAGCCGACCAGGTCCGGATGCGCCTGCGCATATAGTAGTGCGAGCGTGGACCCCCACGACCCGCCAAAGAGCGCGTGCCATTTGGAGACGCCGATGTGCGTGCGCAGCACCTCGATGTCGCTGAGGATGTGCGCGGTGGTGTTCTCGCGGGTTTCTGAGTTGGGGGTGGATTTGCCGGCGCCGCGCTGGTCGAGGAGCACGACGCGGTATACGGCGGGGTCGAAGTAGGTGGTGTTGGCTTTGGAGGTGTGCCCGCCGGGACCGCCGTGGAGGTAGAGGACTGGTTTGCCGTCTTGCTTGCCGTACTGCGCGTAGTAGATTGTGTGGAGTGGACTGACGGTGAGGAAGCCTTCGTCAAAGGCGTCCTCGTGGGTGTAGCCGGGGATACTGCTGCTTGGCGAAGCCATTGGAGGAGATATGCCGGTTCTACCGTAGTAGCTACTAAAGGAGGGATGTGATTTGAAGACAACGGACTTGGATATGAGCGCTTCACTCAAAAAGATATTCTTTGGCTGGTGTGGGTTGTTGCGGCCCTCGACATCCCTTCCATTTATTATTTATTAGCTTCTCCATGCCGCAGTTTCTCGCGATCTGGATCTCGCCCAGACTACTAGTTATTCACCATGAGGGTCTGATCATACTGTTGCAGGCTTGCAGCCCTCCTGGTACTCCACTAACTACGATAAGTTACTACAACTACCGAGATAAGCGAACCCCGATAGCGGAAGCCAGGCTGACCTATCTCCCCGATAAATAGGTTATCCCTATCATTTTTAGACTACCGAAGAGTTGAAGTCCTCCTCTTCTTGACACAGTGGGGTGTAAAATAAATGCACATACATGCTGTTTGTTACCTACTAATAAAATACTCCTCACCCTCAGTAAGTTAACTCAGAATTCCTCCTTGTTGGTATGGCGGAAGGTCTAAGTAAAGCAAAACACACCAGTGAGTAACACCACCTACCTGCAATAGATGGGTCCAGAAAAGACCGACCCAGGTCAAGTAAGGGGTCTGTCTCTACATAATTGCTGATGAGCAAGGCAGACCAATGATAGTATGCAATGCAATGCAGCTGCTGGATAGATTAAGGGCCATGCATGACCAGGCCTCTCATGTTCTTTGGCGCAAGGGTAAGTGATAAGTTAGTACCCATATGTATGTATGGATGTTTGGGGAGATAAGATAAGAGATCGATCTAACAGAATGGGATGGAAATGAGTCTAAACCTCCTGGAAAGTAAAGTAGAGCTAAAAGAACTCGATATGAAAAGGCAAAAACGAAGACGGAGAACTACCAACAACTCCATGCCAAGGGAACCCGATATAGAAAAAGGAGAGAAAGAAAGGAAACTAAGAAACGGATGGACTGCAAGCAAGCGATGCTGGAGGGGGGGAAAAGAGAGAGAGAGAGATGCCAGGGAATATGTTGCGCCTAACTTCGCCATCTACGGGTCGCTATGCACGCGGGAAATAAATGAGAGACAGAGAAAGAGAGAATGGGATCGGAAACACCCTCACGGCGATTTCCCACTATAATCCGCCTCATCCTCGTCACTTGCTGTGTCCCGATCATCGTTCTCTCCCAACCCATCCTCCGAATCACTCCCGCCAAACATATCGTCATCCTCGTCCCCATCCACATCACTATCAACCCAAAACTCCTCATCGTCAATCACGGCCTTCTGCCGTGCCCTCTCCTGGGCCTGGCGTTCCGCCGCCTCCTGCGTCGGCATGATAAAGTCCTCGGGGATATCCTCTTTACTCTTCTCCACATCCCCGGCAACGATGCGCTTGTACTTTTCGGGATCGCGGCGCAGGACGATGCCGGCATCGACGTTGGCGGGCGAGGAGACCTCTGGGTCGTCAAGCAGGGAGAGGATGGAGATGAGCACGGATTCGACGCGTTGGGCTGGCGACCAGCGTTCGGCGGCTGATTCGCCGGACATTTCGTCTTCGCCGGGGGAGTGTAGGATGGAGATGCAGAGGCGGCCGTCGACGTAGATATTTGGGTGGAAGATGGGGGTGTTAAATTTGAAGCCTATAATAGATACAAGGGTTGGTTAGTATAGTGCCAGGTTTGCATCTATTGGCTGTTCATGGATCTTCCAACTGTCACCCGCGAACGTGCGGGATCGGAAGCCAGTGGAATGACGTACCTGGGGGGGAGAAAGGGTAGTTTGGGGGGAAGGTCATGGTGGCCTTGAAGTAGCCGCCGTAGAAGAGGGACTCGGGGTTGAGGACGATGAGGGCGATGTTCCAGTTGAAGATGTCATCGTTGTTGAGCTGCAGATGAGGGCTTTGTCAGTTTGAATGTGGTGAGGTCATGGGGAGATTGGGTTTGTAACACGATTTGCGAGGGGACGAGGGGAGGAGACGAGCACCCACCTCGATATTCACCCATGGTTCACACTGCAGAGACTTGAACTCGTTCATAAGGATTCGTTGGGCCATGAGTGATATGGGTGCGGACCTCGCACAGGCTGGGGCGGGAGAGAGGTGGTGGAAGTGCGAAGTGAGGAGCCGGAGGGGAGCGGGATGTATGGCGGGCACAGGAGGCAGACGGGGAAGAGGTAAGGGGTAGATAGATGGCGGTTGAGAGGAAGACGAGTGCTAGAGACAGAAGCCAGACATGCTCGTGGCGGAGAGTGTGTTGCGGGCAGCGTGGTGAAGTGTGGTGTAATGTGGTGTTGAAGATTGTGTTGGAGAAAGGCGAGGATGAAGCCCTCTGGAGTCTGCCTGCTTAGCGCCACCACGCAGGTACCGGCCCATACAGATTTGGCGGGGCAGGTACATCACAACAAGCAGGGCAGAACTCGGAGATAGCCTCGCCCGCCAGCTTATTGCCGCCGTGACAAAGACAAAGTGGGATTTTCTTTTTCCGTCTGGGTTTTACTTTTTGCTTGTTTTGGTTGGGCAACAAAGCCATTCAATAGCCGCTGGTTGCTCGACGGACGTCATAGCCGGAGTCACAGCATAATTCTATAAAATAATAGCATAATATAAGAATAATCATAATAATCATAGGAATCAGATGCACGCAAGAAGAATCCGAAGTCCGACCCAGCGTGAGGCAGTGAGTCAGCTCGTGTCGGCGTGGTCAGTGCGGGTCTGGTCTGGGCCGAGCTGCCTGCAAAATCTCCCCATCAGCCCCAACTTCAACTTCAACTTCAACTTCAACCTCAACCTCCAACCTCCAACCTCCAACTTCCAACTTCCCGTCTCATCCTGACTCCATCTGGCTGTAGACTCTCTTCTCTGCCAGTCTCGTCTGGCTAGCCGGCCCATCTCTTATCCCCAGACCTACCCTGTCATGTCCCTCCCGGCTTCTACTCTCCCTGTGCTCCTCTCTCTGCGGTCCCCCGCCATGTCTCCATCGCTATCCAGCTGTATCTGTTAATCTTGTATTTGCCAGCCTCTGCCTTCTTTGAGCCCAGTTTACGCTACTTTTGACTTTGCTGCCTACATCTCCCAGCATGATACCCAATTGCGAGGGCCCTGCCTGGGTCGTCGACGACCTGACCCTGTGCTTCCAGCAGAGGTAAGATATCCCCCCTGCCATTGCACTCACAGCTGCTAACCATTGCCGTCAGGTATCTCAAACTAATAATCCCCCTTGCCGCATGCGGCCTCTCTCTCGTCTTCCTCATTTTCCATCTCCTCCGCCACACCACCCGCGTCCCGTGGCATCACGCCTACAAACCAATCCCGGCAGCCGCTGTCCAATACCGGGATAACCCCACCGCCGACGATGAGGACGAGGAAAATGATCTCATGCTGCACAAGGCCCTCAGCCGCACACACGATGCCGCTATTGAGGAGAATCGCCCCCGGGGAGAGAAAACCCTCCTCCTCCTCGAGATTGCTGCTCTAGTCGGCGAGCTGACAGTTTCCATTACAAGCCTGTCGACTCCCCCAGGCATCCGACACCAGACAGCCCCGGCAATTGCGCGCCTGCTATCGTGGACATATCTCCTGCTTCTCGTAATTGCCAGGTACCTCGTCTCAAAGTCCGATCGCCACTCACTGCCGAAACTGTGGAACCACACGGCTCTGCTCTACGCCGTGCAATGGCTATCCACTATCATGGTCTTCCGATCTGTCCTCATCCACTCGCCGGGGAATCGCCTCCGAACCTACACTATCGTTGAATTTGCCTTGTCTTCCTTTCTCCTTTTCCTGACTCTCACTACCCGCAAAGGAAACAAGGTCATTCTCGTTCAACATGAAGATGGCCTTATTCCCCCAAAAGAACAGTTTGCCAGTCTACTCTCACTGGCCTCTTTCGCATGGCTTGATCCATTGGTATGGCAGGGCTATAGGAAGTCCTTGAACATGCCAGACGTCTGGAACCTGACCCCGAGCTATCAGGCCGCTGCCGTTCTTTCCGACTTCCGTCAATTCAGGAAGACTTCTGCTTTGGCGTGGCAGCTTCTTCGTTATTTCGATCGCACGCTCCTCTTTCAGGCTTCCTGGACTGTCTTCTCAGCTTTCTTCGCATTTCTGCCTACCTGGCTCCTCAAGCTTATTCTAGAATACGTCCAGGATCCCGATGCTACTCCTCGGAACGCTGCCTGGCTATATGTCATCCTTTTGTTCTGCTGTGGTACAACACAGGGTATTGCGGACGGCCAAGCCCTCTGGATAGGACGCAAATTGAGCGTAAAACTGCGTGCCATCATTATTGGCGAGCTGTATGCTAAAGCCCTGCGACGCAAGGCTGGTGCTTCCGCTTCCCCCAAGAAGGCACAAAAACCGAAAAAGAAGAAGTTGCTGTCGTTTAGTCGCAACAAGCAAACAGACGCTGAAGCAGAAGCCGCAAAACTCAAGGCAGAAGAACCAGACACCCAAGCCAATATCGGTAAAATTATTAACCTCATGGCTATTGACTCATTCAAGGTCTCGGAAGTATGCGCCTACTTGCACTATCTGTGGGCGAGCTTCCCGTGTCAGACCATCATTGCCATCTTTATCCTGTATAAGATTCTAGGTTTCAGCTCTTTGGCAGGCGTCGCTGTAATGATTCTCGTTTTGCCTTTGAACATGTACATTGCCTCCCGGTTCAGAGCTCTGCAGCGCGAAATCCTGGCCGGAACCGATGCTCGCATCCATTCAACCAACGAGGTCCTTCAAAACATTCGTATTATTAAATATTTCGCCTGGGAGCAGAGGTTCGAAGATATTGTTAATGAAAAGCGCGCCGCTGAGTTAAAGAGCCTCCGTCGTCGATATATGCTGTGGGCCGCTGCTGCGACCCTCTGGTATGGGACGCCCGTGATCATCACTCTGGTTTCGTTTTTCTTGTACACTGTGATCGAAGGCAAAAAACTAGTTCCATCCGTTGCGTTCCCTGCCTTATCGACCTTCTCTCTCCTCCGCGTTCCATTGGACCAACTAGCCGATATGATTGCCCATGTTCAAGAGTCCAAGGCCTCCATCGACCGTGTGGAGGAGTTTTTGAACGAAGAGGAGACCCAAAAGTATGCTCAACTCAGGTCTCACGAACCGGAATCGACCACCCCCAAGATTGCGCTCGAAAATGCCACTCTTTCTTGGGGATCGTCACAACCGCAGGCGAATACCTCACAGAGCAGCAATCATATAGAGTCTTTCCGTCTTATCGAGATGAATGTTTCGTTCCGGATTGGCAAAGTTAACGTCATTGCTGGTCCTACGGGTTCAGGTAAAACATCAATGCTGATGGCTCTCTTGGGAGAGATGACCCTTATTGAAGGATCTGTACATCTTCCCGGCGGGACGAGTGATCGAGCAGATTTGCGCATTGACCCCGCTACGTCACTGACCGAAAGTGTTGCTTACTGTGCGCAGGAGGCGTGGCTGGTGAACGCTACGATTAAGGATAACATCCTATTTGCATCTCCTTTCGACAATGATCGGTACCAGGCCGTAATACACGCCTGCGGCTTGGAAAGAGATCTGCAAATCCTGGATGCCGGAGATCAGACTCTTGTTGGAGAGAAGGGCATCAGTCTTTCTGGAGGGCAGAAACAACGCATATCTTTGGCCCGCGCCATGTATAGTACAGCCCGGCATCTTCTGCTTGACGACTGTCTTAGCGCGGTAGATTCACATACTGCCAAGCATATCTTCCAGGAGGCAATCATGGGTCGTCTGATGGAGAACCGCACATGTATCCTTGTCACGCACAATGTCACTTTGGTCGCGCCCCTATCTGAGTACGTTGTTGTCCTCGATAACGGGAGAATAGCAGCCCAAGGTTCGCCACAAGATGTCGTGGCATCCGGTGCTCTTGGTGAAGAAATTCTCCAGTCGCGACCTGCATCCCGTTCATCTAGAACCTTGCCCACCACACCTTCAGGCTTGGATAGGACAGATGGCTGGCTGGATGGCGAGGTAGGCTCTTCCGACGGAGAAGCCAATGGAAATGCCAACGGTGCTGCCAACGGAACCGCTGCGAAAGACAAGAAGAAAAAAGAAATCGCTGCTGCTAGTCTAGGGGAGGAAAAGATTGTCGGTAGCGTCAAGTTCTCCACGATCAGAATGTATCTTCGAGCAATGGGTCCGTGGTACTTTTGGATCTTGGCCTTACCAGCTTTCTTTGCGCAGCAGATTGGGTCAGTCGCTACAAACGTCTGGATTAGGCAGTGGGCAAACGCATATCAAATTGAGAAATCCACCTCTGATCCTGGTCAGATTGCTGCTCTGTCCAATCTCCGACTTCCTACGTTGGTCACTGCAAATGTTCCCCGCCCGTTCTCGTGGAAGACGCCGGAAATTCAATACACGAAAACTGCCGGTGCTAGTGATGATGTGAACCCGTTCTATTATTTGGGCGTATATGCCTTGATTGCTCTAAGCTACATCCTCGTCACCCTCATGAGAGAAGTAGTTCTCTTTGGGGGTTCACTTCATGCGTCGTGGAAGATTCACCAGAGGCTATTGAACGCGGTCACGCATGCTCAATTCAAATTCTTTGACTCCACACCCTTAGGCCGGATCATGAATAGATTCTCTAAGGATATGGAGGCTATTGATCAGGAGGTAGCGGCCACCGCCATAGGAATGGTCCATAGCTTCGCCTCTGTCATTGTGATTGTCATCCTTATCTCGATCATTACCCCCAGTTTCTTGATAGCCGCTGCATGCATTACCGTGGTTTACGTCATGCTGGGCGCTATCTACCTCAACGCCTCCCGCGACCTGAAACGACTGGAGTCTATCCAGCGCAGCCCTCTGTACCAGCAGTTCGGAGAGACCTTGACCGGTATCGTCACTATTCGTGCCTACGGCGATGGCGCTCGTTTCATCCATGATAATCACGGGTTGATCAACATATACAATCGGCCGTATCTTTATCTGTGGGCAAGCAATAGATGGCTCGGGGTCCGGGTTGATACAACTGGTGCTCTCGTGTCATTCTGCACCGCAGCATTTATTATTACAAACGTTGGAAAAATCGATGCTGGCGCTGCGGGTTTGGCATTGACATATGCTGTTACGTTCACAGAAAACGTCCTGTGGTTAGTCCGGCTTTATGCGGAAAATCAGCAAAACATGAACTCCGTCGAGCGTATTGAGGAGTACATGGAAGTCGAGCAGGAAGCTCAGGCAATCGTACCCGAAAATCGACCACCCCCGAACTGGCCAACCAAAGGTGCACTGACATTCGAGAACTATTCTACTCGTTACCGTCCCGACCTTGATCCAGTCCTGAAAAACGTGAGTTTTGCAGTTCAGCCTGGCGAAAGGGTTGGTATTGTGGGCAGAACCGGCGCTGGAAAGAGCTCGCTTGCACTCGCTCTCTTCCGTGGTCTTGAGGCGGAAAGTGGTAGAATCTTAATTGACAACGTCGACATCGGCCTGATCGGCTTAAAAGACCTCCGCGAAGCAATCACCATCGTTCCTCAAGATCCCACCCTCTTCAGCGGCACAATTCGCAGCAACCTCGACCCCTTCGACCTATTAACTGACGAGGAGATCTTCACTGCCCTCCGCCGCGTCCATCTGATCGGCGCCGTCCCAACCTCCCAATCTGCGTCCGGCATCGCAACTCCGTCGGACAACCTTCTTGACATTAACCCCCCAACCCCCATTGAATCCGAAGTCTCCTCTCGCTTCCGGGACAACAAGAACATCTTCCTAAACATCCATTCCCCCATCGCCGAATCCGGCTCAAACCTCTCCCAAGGCCAACGCCAACTCCTCTGCCTCGCACGTGCCCTCCTAAAGTCACCAAAGGTGCTAATGATGGACGAGGCAACAGCATCAATCGACTACGCCACCGACGCCAAGATCCAAGATACCCTCCGTGAACTAACGGACAACACCATCATCACGATCGCGCATCGGCTGCAGACGATTATCGACTACGATAAGGTGCTGGTGCTAGATCACGGACGTGTGGTGGAGTTTGATGGACCATACCAGCTTATCAGTAAGCGCGATGGCGCGTTCAGGGGCATGTGTGAGAATAGCGGGAATATGGATGGGTTGATGGAGGGGGCGCGGAAGGCGTGGGAGGCGAAGAGGGCCGATTGAGCTGGTTAAGGGGAGTGAGTTTTTTTTGGCTTAGATATGTAATTTATGCTCTGTGGAGCTCTGTGGATGGGTTTGGTGTACATATACATATATACCTGTTTTTTGGCTCCTGGCTCGCTGGCCCTGGCTTGTTTTACATATGTACTTGTGTTGATTAGATTTTCTGTGGTGCTTTTTATTCTTATGTAAATAGGAAGCAGCCGATGGATGAACATGGTTGAAGAGGAAGTAGAAGAAGAAGAAAGGGGGAGAAAAAAAGCATTTGATATTTTTAACATTTTTCTTTGGCATTTTAGATTTTCTTTTTCCCCCATATTATAACTATCTGGTTATTTAACTTATCTGGGCTGGTTTTTTTCATTTAACTATTCTTAGCTTGGTTTCTATAATGTTTTTAGTTAAGGGGTGAGTTGTATGCTCAGTATTAAACATGTACGTACATAGTTCCAACTTCCAACTTCCAGCCTGCAACTATTTGCGTGAACTTTCCCACTTTTCCAGCAAGAGCTGAAATGCACGTAAGCCGTAACGTACGTAAAGATGGTTTGTAAGCAGTTAGTTACATGTCTGGCTGAGAGTGGCTGTGTGTGGTGTGGTGTGGTGTATAAAGGTAGGGGGGTTATCCGCGTATCTGTAGGTGAGTGGGGGGAGAAGAGGTTGGTTTGCCTTTGTTCTTCCTCGTTTTTGGAGGCGTGTGTTTAGGGTGGTTTGTAAGCGGTTAACTATATAGACGATTGGTTGGGATGCGTGTAAAAAGGGGTTATGCGCGTATCCAGTTCAGGGCTGAGGGAAGAGAAAGCTTGGAATGCAGCTTGGCATAGCCTTATGACGTCTGAGTTAGTTGATGGTCGTGATTGGAGGAATGAGGCTGTTTTTTTAATATTGTCTCTCACTGCGACGGGTAGGTTTTATATAAAAGAACCTCCATAACCTGACTGTAAGCATTCCCCCTTTTCAACCCCCTCATATACACCAGTCCATTATATATACCCACATAGACATAAAACAATGCACCCCTTCCCCCCCCCCCTCGCCCTCGTCCTCGCAAACTTATACAACCCCCCAACCTCCGTGACCCCCTCCCTCCCAACCATAACCATCGACTCCGGCCTCCTCACCGGAACCACCACCACCCTTATCCCCTCCGCCTCCTCCACAGACACCACCACAGTGCACAAATACCTCGGAATCCCCTTCGCCGCCCCTCCCACCCGCTTCAGCCCCCCCGAGCCAGCACCACCCTGGGAGCCAGAAACAATCTACGATGCATCGGAGTATAAACCCGGCTGCATCGAGCAGTTCAACTACCCCGAGGAAGCGCGGGAGGTTACGATGAAGCTTTTCGGAGTCCCCGGGGCGCCCGCAGGGGTGAGTGAGGATTGTTTGAATCTGAATGTTTTTGTGCCGGGGTCGGGGTCTGGGTCCGGGTCGGGGGCCGGGGGAGAATACGGTGATTATGATGATGACGATGATGATGGAAGCGGAAAACCAGTTCTCTTCTGGATCCACGGGGGGAACTACATCTTCGGCTCTGGATCGCGAGCGATATATGACGGATCCAGCTTCGCGGCGAATCAGGATGTCATTGTTGTGACGAGTAATTATCGCACGAATGCGTTTGGGTTTCCGGGGGGGTTGGAGTTGGGAGAGGAGGAGAGGAATTTAGGGTATGTGTGTCATGAAACTTTATATTTTGTTTTTCTTTCTCGTCCTGTCCTACCCCCCCATGAACCCCTGAACCCCTGAAAAAGGTACCCGAGACATGTCTAACCAAACTTCAAAAACCAGCCTCCTCGACCAACGCCTCGCCCTATCCTGGGTGCACCGAAACATCGCCTCGTTCGGCGGGGATCCCGCAAAAGTGACAATCTTCGGCGAAAGCGCTGGGGCCGGCAGCGTCGATGCGCTCATCACCGCCCCTCCCCCCGATGATCTCTTCCGCGCCGCGATCCTGCAATCCGGCCAGGCGACTATAAACATGACCCCGCCAAACTCCACCAAATCATGGATCGAGCTGACAAAGGCCTTCGACTGCCCGGATTCGCGCGAGGGAGGGGGACTGGAATGCATGCGCGCCGTTCCCGCGGAGGATATTAAGGAGGTGATTGAGCGTGCGGGGTTGATCTTTGGTCCGGCACCGGACGGGGGAAGGACGTGGCCTGATACGCCGCGACGGGATAGGCTTGAGTCGACGGATAAGGATCCGCGTATAGCCCGTGTGCCGGTGATGGTGGGGATCACGGCAGATGAAGGGAGGACGTTTGCGGCTGGTCAGAATGATACGGCGAAGTTCTTGCGGGAGAGTCTACCGATGGTTCCTGACGAGGTGATCGAGGCTGTCCTGGAGGCGTATCCCCTCGGCTCGCCGGGGATCGGGAATGAGTTTGAGCGGCTCTCGGCCCTCATGACGGAGCTGGTGATGTTGTGTCCGCTGAAGATTGTTGCGGAGGAGAGTCAAGGGGTGGGGATTGATGCGTGGAGGTATTATTATAATGCTAGCTTTGCGAATATTCAGCCTATTGAGGGGAGTGGGGTGTATCATGCTTCGGAGATTGAGTTGGTTTTTGGCACGTTTTCGGAGGAAGGGAGGACGGAGTTTCAGGTCGAATTGGGGAGGGAGATGCAGAGGGCTTGGGCGGATTTTGCGAAGGAGCCGGATAGGGGGCCTGGGTGGGAGGGGGTGCCGCAGATCGCGGTGTTAGGGGGTGGGGCGAGGGCGGGCGAGGGGGATGAGGATGGGGATCGGGGGAGGGAGGTGGTGAGGGTGGTTGATTCAAAGGTGTTGGATTCGAGATGTAAGCTGTTTCAAGGGTTGTATGATGGGGTGAGTTAGTCTTCGCTTTCTCCTATTTTGTGTCCCTCAGCCTTCTAAATGGGGCTACCGAGCAATGGCCTAATCATAAAAAATGTAGAATTAATCAAAACAAGTAAGAAGAGACTTACAAAAATGTAGTTTTTAACTAGATTATCTGTACAAGATGCCATACATACTGTCCAAATTAATTTTAGCCCTTTTTAACATTAAACTGCAACGTTTTTTAAAAAAACATATCATTCAGGTTATATAATCTATGGGAAGGATGAACGTCTCTGAACTGCACTACCTAGTAAGAGATTAATCTGCTGTGTGATCGCATTAAGTGGCAAGCTAGATTGGAAAAGGTAAACCTACAGCTAACAGTTTATAATACTGGAAAAAGTAGTAATAAATTGATTGTGTATGTGTGTAAGTTAGAGGGGTATATACATCAATGGAAGTAACGTCATGCAACCTGGTTCATAGCATTTACTATATCTACTCTCTCTCACACTGCAACCTCAACAGAACTGAGGCACTGAAAATTATAACTGCTCCTCCTAACTTGAATATTGCCAACCCATAAAGCTCACAATATGAGTAGTACCCATTAGCAAGCATGAGGTCTAGAACAGAAACACAAATGAGGTTAGCAGAACTCTGCAAACTACAGGAGTTGTTGAAAAGTATGGAGTACAAAGCCCATGGGTAACAAGTGAAAACAACCACAAGTAATGTGGTCACGGGAAGTAGATCTAAGGGAGAAGAGGCCGGCTGATTTTGGCGAGAAGTATAAGTTACAAATTGTGACATCCAATTCCATAGGGAAATGATGACCTCAATTAGAGCAAGCACTTCGATGATTTTCAATTTGGTTATTCGATGTAGAAGCGAACGCCACCAGCGCGTAAAGAGGTATGTTTTCTTCGGATCTTCGCGTTCCAGTTCATTCTCTTCGTCCGGACCCTTGCTGTGTCCATGCTCAATGGGTGCTGCTTCGAGCGGGCGATTGCGAGGATTGAGGCGCATAATCATTGGGGTGTTGAGGAGCCATGTTATAATCCTCCGGGCCGAGCCGGCAGTTCCGTCGTGATGAGCCACCGTGGAGCCATGCGCGATCATTTCCTTCCAGTATTTTCCTTTGAGCTCTTCTTCTCTTGCAAGTTGTCGTTCACTCTCTTCTACATCTGCCCAGGGGTTTTTTACCCATCTCGTCGTCACAAGCATGATGTTTTGAAAGGATTGAACCCCACAAAGCTTTTCAAACAAGAACATGTGCTTTGGGAAATATTAGCCTCTTAGTTCCTAATACAAATATCAGGAAGAAGGGAGTAGAAATACATTCTCGGCCAATCGGCCCATTCGAGGCTGAGTGATATCGTGCAAGTAAATCAGGCCTTTGAGTAGCTTGTCGTTTTGAAGGTTCTCGACAATTAACCTCATAATCTGTTCATCTGTCATCCGACTATCGTCGAACCCAGGGGTATCAATAAGGTAAACCGGTGAATTATCAACCGTAGCCTCGTAGTATTCTAGATCGTTGGTACCTGTGCTGCGAGTCAGCTTCCCTGATACACGACACTCACGAGTGTATTTGCTGCTTACAGGATTCCAAGCCATGGCAGATCACCGGAGGGTGACCCGAGCTGTTGCGGCCGCCGAGAATGTCTATAAACGTACTCTTTCCCACCCCCGTCTTCCCAAGAACTCCGAATATTGGACGTCTTGGATCTAACCCTAGCTCCACAGGCGGCAAAATGTCGGTGGGTGTCACCCCTTCCCATGTCACCCCTTCCCGTGCCAGGATTCCCACCAAAACACTACAAATCATGGTGATTAGTACCCAAATCCATGATCCGCTTGTAAACATTCTCTCCGTTCGCGTTCGGCCTCTAAGAGGCAGAGAGATGGCCGGTTCCATATCAACGAATTGCTTGAGGAAAGCTTTCATACAGGCTGCCGCCACTGCCGCCGCATACGGCTGCCACTCCTTGTCTTTGTGGCTGTCGGCGTAGTCGCTGACGCCTTTGATCACCACCGTCGAGATATTGTCCCACACACCCGCACCTTCCATCTCGAAGGCGATCACACCATGGTTTTTGGCAGTAAGATCGCGATGCTTGGCGGACCGAATGACTTGATCGCCTGAAGCGATCGGACCGAAGTGTATGGCCAGATCCGGGCTCACGATGTCTGGATCCCGGAATGGGTCATTCTCCATGGTATTCTGTAGACGACGACGCGGTTGGGCTAGCCCCTTGTCGCACCCGAGATGCTCGCAGCTCAGCTCAGGAGCCCTGTCGCATACCCAGCCGTTTTTATCATCATCATCAGTGGAACAGATCAGACAGCCACTCGTGTCGCGGTGCTTGTGGATGTAATCTACGGGAAACAGCATGTCTATGCCGACGCCTGGATAACGAGACGAACGGAACTTGCCATTGTCCCCGACAAGTTTTCTGAGCTGTAGAATGGT
Organism: Onygenales sp. PD_10; assembly: GCA_032988465.1. NCBI lineage: Eukaryota > Fungi > Ascomycota > Eurotiomycetes > Onygenales > Onygenales sp. PD_10. The sequence continues at coordinate 103,258 of JANTQH010000001.1, forward strand.
GTCATCCTTCAACTGTTCGGTTCCGGTGAAACCGCGTAAATAGTTGATGAATGCTCGAAGCCCGTTTGAAGCTCGCCCCAAACTGTCAGGCACGGTACTCTTGCCTTGGAACCCGGTTTCAAGCAACCTGCCATAGTCGAATTGGTGAATTTCGGTGCTGATGACAACATCGCCCATGATGATCTCATCGCCTTCGTCCATTCTGGCCGGCAGGTTCGGCACGCCTCCACAAACACCAACAACGATCACCAGCTCTATTTTGGGGAAGGATGCAAGAAGCATCGCGGACGTGCTCGCTGAGGCGGCCTTCCCCTTGTGTGGTAGGTAGGCCAGGACGACATTGCAGTAGCCCATCCTGCCCAGGGTGTAGGTGTTGGGATCATTATCTGACTTTCCAAACCCTGTTGGCCGGCGCCAGATTTCATCAAAGACTCCCTCGACGGCATTGGATTCGAGGGAAAGCGCGCAGATGACGGCGATGTTAAAGGCGTTTCGATCAACTGGCCTGTTGCTGGTTTGCCTGGACCCCGCAGCATTTTGTATGCTCATGGACGGGGACACTGGCGACGCGGACGGGAGTTGGTCGTGAGGATGAGAGTTCCGGTGATGGTTGCTTGCTCTCCATAAAGCCATCGGTTTCTAGGCATGCATCCATTCATGGATGCAGCGAGAAGTTGATGAAAATATTCAGATAAATTTCATCAGAGTCAAACGAGGGAGAATGGATGAGGTTCGAGCATGGTAAAAAAAAGAAACCAATAAGGCTGTAACTACGAGGATATTCCCTCCAGCCACGACACAGCCACCTTGTTGAGCAGCCCATATTTATATCTTTTCATTGAGGCGCACTTTGCAGCAACTGCGTACAGTTAGTGAATGGTTTAATTTAATTTGTTGAGTGACAATGAGAGGAGGTCAGTTGATTGCAGTAGAATCAAGGTAACTTGCCCTGAGAGCTCTCCGAGATCTCAATCTCATAATCCCTGACGTCCTAATTGTTTGCCGCCGTGCTGGCTCCTCTGGCTCTATGAGAGCCCGTGTATCGGCTGAGATCTTTGGCGGAGGTGGTGCTCTGCGCAGGCCTTCATTCATTGTTGTCCAAACGACGAGGTTGACGTTCATATGGGAAATGGGGATCTTTTGACGGCTCTGTCAGCACCCCTAAATTTAACCCCTAAAGCCGGGGCCCTTTTAACTGGAAATGGGGACGGGAATAGGGGTCCAGACCTAAACTCTAGTTAAGCGGGCGAAATTCCGTGCCAGCTTAGCGTCTTGGCAGCCAAACATTCGATATTCCTCCTGATATCCAACCACCATCCAGCCTCATCTCCATCCAACGTCGTCGAATCTGCAATCATGCTGTTTCCGGCTCCCGCGCCCCCGGAGACGTGAAGCACGCCTGATGAAACAGCTATCCATGCAACAGATTCTCCATCAAGGACACTAAAAATGATAGCTGCAGATTCCTGCCTATCAGTCCCTCCCCAAGCACGACATCACCACTATGATTGCGTCTTGTCTGGGATTCTTTGTCTGTGCAGCACGTTGATGACAACACCTCCTGGCTATATGGCGACATGGGCAACCAAGCTTGACGATTAGCTCAAGCCTTGAAGCCAGCTTTTGCCGAGCTATGGGCCTATGGCTTGCCAGTTTGATTCTCCTCCCTGCCCAGCCAAGCGGTTGCGGGTAGCTTTCCACGCAAGGACGTTCCCACATGGCGATGTTTGGTTCCCTCCCGCTCATGGGTAGCTCGTGATAAGCTAGACAGATTGGCACCGGAGAAAAGATGGGTACGAGATGTGCGCACCCTTAATCCTGTTCGGCTAGCCGCCTGAAGAGACGGGATGGTGAGGGGAAGGGGACGCAGCTCCCCCAGCAATGGGACTATTATATCTTCATCCTTGGTGCCCGGTCCTTCTGCTTCTTTTATTCCAGTGGATGAGCCCTCTTCAACTTCTCTATGGGTACAGTGTTTGGATAAGGCAGCCCATTACCCTTCAACATGGCCACAGTACCTCCTCGAGACGATAAGGATGGAATTGTTGAAGAAGCCTCAGTACCTGTCTCCTCCATATCCTCACAGGCGCTCGATGATAGCTATGACGTTTATAAGAAAACCTACGATCTTCAGGTGACGCCGGAGGAGGCGAAGAAGGTCCTACGGAAGGTGGATATGAGGCTTCTGCCCATCCTGACATTGACGTACATGTTGCAGTATTTGGATAAGGGAAGCATCAATTTCGCGTCGGTATTCGGGCTGGAGGAGGGGACGAACTTGAAGGGGCAAGATTATTCGTGGCTTGGTAGGCTTATATTGTCCTAGTTCGCTGGATAAATGATGTGTTCTTGGGATACATTTATTCTGACTGCGCTGTGTCCGATATATAGGATCTATATTTTATTTTGGCTATCTTGTAGCTCAATATCCAGCCGGATATGCACTACAGCGACTCCCAATTGGGAAATTTATTGGTTCTGTGACGCTGAGTATGTATCCAATTTCAATTACGTCGATTCTACCACTACCCAACGGATAAAACTGGCAAATAGCTGATACGTATACAGTGTGGGGGGGAATCCTTATGACGACTCCGGCGTGCAAGAACTTCGCCGGCATGGCTGCGAACCGCTTTATGCTTGGCCTAACGGAAGCCGTGGTAAACCCAGGCTTTGTCCTCATCATGGGAATCTGGTATACGGTCGACGAACAGCCCTTCCGCCTAGAAATATATTATTGCATGAACGGTATTGGGACTATGTTTGGGGGGTTCGTCTTCTCCCTTCTCAGACCATTACACAACCACTCTAACTAAGAATCCCTCAGCTTGATGGGCTATGCCGTCGGTCATATAAACACAGGTCTGCAAAAATGGATGTATGTATTCATAATATTTGGCTCCATCTCTTTCGCCGTGGGCATTGCCTCCCTCATCTTCCTCCCCGACCTTCCCTCGACTGCAAAGTTTCTCTCGGAACGCGAACAGATTGTCGCCGTTGACCGCGTGGCTGGAAATCGCCAAGGTGTCAAGAATCACCATTTCAAACCATACCAGGCCTGGCAGGCAGTAAAGGATCCCAAAACTTGGATGTTGTTTATCATGGCGGTGGGAGCGCAAGTTCCGAATTCAGCTTTGACGAGTGTATGTCTTCTTTTCCTCCTTTATTTTTTTTTAAAAAAAAAATTGTTACTCGTCCCCCCGGCTCTGGGCATCCCCATTCTATGATCTATTTGCATTCTAAAAAGAGATTCGCCATAGTTCGCCTCCATAATCGTCAAATCCTTCGGCTTTGACACCCTAGGCACCCAATACCTCCAAATCCCCGGCGGTGCAGTCCAGTTTGCCGGAAACCTCCTGGGTGGGTTCCTAGTTAGCAAATACGCAGGCCGCTATCACGCGCGTTCAATTGCGATGATCCTTGCAAACAGCATCTGCATCATCGGTGCTGGCTTACTGGTCGGACTGCCCTCTGAAAACAAATGGGGCCGGATGGTTGCCCTTTGGCTATGCTATTTCCAGTCTTTGGGTTTCAGTCTGAGTTTGACGATTGTGAGCTCGAATATTGCGGGATATACGAAGAAGCAGGTGACGGGTGCGATGTTGTTTACGGGGTACTGTGTTGGGAATATTCTGGGTCCGCAGACTTTTAAGAAGAGTGAGGCGCCAGGGTATAAGAGTGCTTATATTGCGTGAGTTCTTCGTTGCTTTTTTTTATGACTACAAATACTTTTTTTTTGTCTTCGATGATTTAGAAGCTGACTCAAATCTGCACTTTAGCATGTTGGTCGGATACACCGTCAAAGTCCTTGCAATCACCGCACTCTACATCTACATGTATCTGGAGAATAAGCGACGGGATCGAGAGGCTCTCACTCTTGCGGAGGACAGTCGTGATGCGATCGATGATGGCATGATGGTATGTATATCAAAATTATCTGAGATCCATCTGCTCTTCCCATCACGCAAACTATATATTTCGGACATAATACTGATATTTACATGCTTCTTTATTAGGATAAAACCGAACTCGAAAATAAAGGGTTTAGATACGTATTATAATAGCTCTTGGCTGGGATGGGATAAACGTGGGAGGAGAGGCAGATTATAACGAACTTATTACTAGTATTTGTTTACTGAAATGAAACTTTATTACTATGCGATTATTTCAACTTGATACAACCAACTAACCCCCGTCAAGCTCTTGGCTTCCCGAAAAAAGGGGAAGGGAAACATCCACGGTCTGAAATCCATCAAATAAGGCTTGAATCATGCCCATTCCGACCCCCCTTGGTATAAGGTCTCGGCGAGCTTGAATAATACTGGACAAACTTCCGACGCACAGGACGACCATCCGGAGTCCGCTGAACCGTGACTTCTTCCTCCTTAGGCTTACTCGGAGTCTGATCTACACTTGGCACGGTCATGTCCTCATTAAGCAAGTCAATCAGGCTCTCCCCAGTATTCCGCGTGATGGGCTGTTCGTTCATCGACAATAGCTCTGCCTCCGCCGCGAGCCGTGCGTCATCCTGCTGAGCACCGCCGTCTGCATAATTCTGGTAACCGCGAACAAGCTGGGCGTGCGTAATTGAGTTGACGGGGCGACGCTGGCGGACGGGAGTGCGGGGGGGGAATTCGGCGCCTGGTGGTTCGTTTTCGGCCACGATGAGGGCCATGTCTACCGCGGGGCAATCTTCGTATTGGCAGTCGCAGGACTCTGAGCATATGTTGATGCATGGGTGGCCGCATGGGAGTGTTCTGGTGCAGGACTGTTGGCAGCGGATTTGTATATGTTGGATGCTGGGATGGAGATGTTAGCAAATTATGCAGCAGATTGGGATGGGGCATTGTATAGGAGCAAATTACACATGGCAGTGGAGTGGGCAAGGGTGACCACAGCCCAAATTTTGGTCGCATTTTCTGTCGCAGCCGCCTCCGCTGATTGATTCCCATTGCTCTGCGTCTATGCCATGTGTTAGCCATGATATTCCCTAAGAGAAGGACCCGGAGAAGGCTTAGGGATATTACCGTAGATGTACGTCTTGGTTCTATGGTTCGAGCAAGTCAACGGAACATGGTATCCAAGACGTTTAGGAGTTCGAGCCATGATTTGAACAACCTCCCACCAGAGAGGGCTCGAAACCGCAAGGGACTCTGCATTGCCGAAAATATAAAATCCTCTTTTTGCGCGGGACAAGGCGACGCAGACACGATTCTCGACGGCAAGGAATCCAATGTTACCACGCTCATGGCTCCGGACAAGTGAGAGGATGACGATCTCATTTTCCTCTCCTTGATATGAATCCACCGTGCACACTTTGAGATACTGCCCTTGGAGGAGTGGTGTCTCTTTCAATCGCTTCAGAATCTTCTTCCGTTGGCCATTGTAGAAAGTCAGAACGGTGATATCTTTCACGGGAACGCCGTTCATATGGAGATATATGAAAAAACCAACAACCATGCGTGCTTCGCCCTCGTTGCATTTGGAAAGTAGACTGTCGGAAGACTCAGGCCAGGGATGGCAGAAGAAGAATGAGTTGACATTGGCCATGCCGGGAACCCCTTCCCGATTCAACACTGAAGGATGGTCCTCGAGATTGTCGTAGATTGGCGCGAGCACTCGTCGGATTTCAGGCGCCATGCGGCGCTGCTTGGTCAAAGTTTTGAACTCGATCCCATTATGCACAAGTCTTTCAAACATCGAGACGTTGAGAAAGTACGGTTCTCCTTCAAGGTCCTTCACAGCACACTGGCCCTGGAGTTGTTTATGATCACCAACGAGAATGAGATGTTCCAAGGATTTAACACAGGCTGCCATCACTGGAGCTTCAATCACCTCGGCGGCTTCTTCAATTAGGATGATTTTTGGTTTGATACCAGCAACGAGCGCTCGATACTTGCTTAGACCGGTGGTTGTCATCCCGACTACTCTCACCGGTTCAAGGATGGCGCTCGCCAACTCCCACCTCCCTGTTTTCAGGTCCAGAGCAACTTTCTCGTACTGTTTCGCCAGCGATCGAAATAATTTTAGGATGTTTTCCTTGGCCCGTTTGTGCAGTATCTTATATATTCCTCCACGGAAAGTCGCGGGAATCTTCCAAAGGTCGTCAAATTTCAAATACCGCTCAAGCGTGGGGTGTTTTGCTGTGTAAGCTGACCAACGCCCCTGGACTTCTTCTCCTATTGGCAAATATGGGCCTCGTAGAGTCTCGTATTCTTCTTCATCTACTCCTTGCTCCAACTCGAGTTCCTTGAGCTGCTCATACTCCAGATCGATCTCGTCCTCATTGAATCCGAAGTTATTAGCCTTGTATACCACCGCGAATTTGGTCTTCTGCTCCCCAATCCAGATAGAAACGGGATCTGCTTGGCCGCCTCCCTGAACCCATCCTTCGGCACCTTTTATAAGGGAGTCATGTTGAGATTGCGAAATGGCATCCATCTTGAGAAGCAATGATGCAGGTAGCAAGGATTTCGCATTATCTAGGTTGAAAGGGGCAAAAAGGTCTATAAGACTCTCTGTAAGAGTTTTTAGCTGCTTTCGGGCGCGTCCAGATAACCCTCCAGGCATCTGTGGAACGCGCTGCAGTTTCTTCACTTCGTGCAAGGTACGTTTTTTGATGTCCTCGTCAGTGCTCCGTCCACCCAGCCGAACGTAATTCATTTCAAACTTCGCAACATGGGTGAGTAACTGGTCCAAGGCGTGGTTCGTTTGGGCGGCAAGAATTATTGGTGGGTCTGACGCGGACATCGTCGACAGCAGAGTTCTCAGCGCAACAACAGAGACATGCGTCTTCCCGGTACCAGGGGGCCCTTGGACTATTGCCAGTTTTTTGGTGAGAATCTGGCGCAACGCATCCCACTGAGAAGAATCCAACGACTCTGGCGGGCTTGGCCAGTTATTGAGAGCATCTATCTTCTGTGGACCCTCCTGGTCTGGCAAGGTAGATGAAAAATCGACGAAAGGATTTGACTGGAGATATTCTGGAGGCTCGATATTTGGCTGAAGACCGCATAGATATTCGGAGAATGGAAACCTGTTTATTGATGTCGTTAGATATAATTCCATAATACTAAGAAAGGCATCAATTACCCTTGTCTACCCATCTTCTGCAGCGCGGTCAAGGTGTGGCGAGAAGCCTCAAAATATCCGCTTCTCGCTTCCACCATTACCCACTCTTGTTGGTGATCGAATTCAGCATCTTCTGCTCGGGCATAGAATAGATCAATTTCCGGAGGCGTGGTTTTCAAGGCCGCCAATGGACGTGCTGCAACTACTGCAATGACACACTTTGTTTTGAACATATCATTGGCAGGAGTGAGAGCAACGATGTTCCCAGAAGTCAACCTAGGAGAGTATTCCCACACAATATTCTTCCCGGCGCGTGCGGTAGAAAACTGAACTCTGACGGCTATTCCCGCGTCTGTACATGTTAGGCCAATAATATGAACCTAAAAACGAACAGTTAGTACAAGAAAATCAACGTAGCACAAAAGGATGTAAAGCAGGACCTTTTCATAGATGCACACGTCTGGCGAGTCCATCATTTTTGGATCTTGCTTCACATACGCGACAGCGTCCCTGAGTGGAGAAACGGCATCTTCTCTCAGAAGATCATAATGGGCCTTGAGGTACGTCTCGGCTGATTCCCATCGCCCGTCAACCTTATTAGGCACAAGATCAATAGGTTCGTCGTATTCAACGCCATCTTCGATCCCGAGGATTTCATTTGATGTTGGGAGTTCCGGTTTGGCTGTCCACGAGTCGCCGTTGGCTGCGCGTCTAGTCTCGTCGACGTAGGCCTGGATATCTCTGTTAAGTTGCATACTAGGCACCGCGATCCGGTGGTTGGCGGAACCCATATCTGCATATGACAAGTAACTTGGTTAGCGCTGGCTTGTTACCATTAAGCAAGGTGTAAGAGTGGACGGTTTGAACTGGGAACTCAACGATATCAACACACAGAAGGATGGGAGTCTGTCACACACACCTAAAGACTTAGGACAAAACATTGCGCCTGTTACAACCCGTAGGTTTGACCGGTACTCCCCTCAAATAATCGATATTGACAGCTAGACGAAATGTAGCTACACCCAAATAGCCCAGAAAAGGGTCGGATAGGAGTTATTGGAGCATATTGGGTATCAAAGTCAGGTCGCGGAGGAGAAGGGAGAGTGGGTTTTGGTCAAAACAGAAAATTGACATCTGTGGGGGAAAAGGTGAATGAACAGGAACAAAGTCACTAACTGCAGTCTCTGCTCCTCCTGCAGTGGAAATTCACTTCATCCCTCTATATAAAACTCAGGCTCCAAGAATGGCACAAAATATTGGAACATTCATTGACAAAGCCTCTGATACTGCAGCTCCAAAACAGTGATCCTTAGGTATTGCATTTAGCGGGCTTGAATTTATACAGAAGAGAAGAGTAGGATCACAGCTGCCAGCCTATCTATATAATTTCAGCGTCATTGTGGAGATTCCATAGTTAGATTTCCCCATGAATGCTGAAATAGAAGCTCTGATGGATAATATTTAACTATGAGACTGGATAAAACAAAGAGTTGACTCTTGTATCAAACATTAGGAAATGAATCTAGTTAATTTAAATCTAGACAAAGGAAATAAACAGTATAAACAAGCAAATGCTTCTTAGCCTAGTTGCCGAGAAAGAGGCAAACGCTTCAATGCAAAGCGGCTTCTGGTACGCATAGATCACCCAATGGAGATTATTTTCGGCTCCATTCCATATATGGGAAATCGGGACAGCCTTGGGTCTCCGGGACTGTCATTGGGCTGTCATTTGATTTGTTGTGCTCTGCCCTTGGAAGCGTGGACAGCCGTCTGTAAATAAGCATGTTCCTGCTCTGGGAGCCTTGGCAACATGCCAGTATCCTCGTATCAAGGGATCATGCAAACGGTGGTTAAGTAGCTTCCCAGTGGCTAACACTATGACCCTGCCCAGGCGAAGCCGTGTCAGGGGGGTTGTAGCATTCCACGTACTACTAGTAGTAAGCATGGTCAGAGTTGGTCTCGCAAGACAGATACCGATATCAAGACGCATCTATTGAACGATCGTAGGATCGGTCGGGGTAAAAACGCCCTATTAGAAGTCCGGTAACAGCAACGGTGAGCACTGATAGTCGAAATGCCCTTCTTGCGATATGGTGTAGTTTTACTGTTTTTTGCGGTTTTCAGGAGAGGAGGTTGAAGTCGACGCCGGAAAAATGTAAATCCGGTTAAGGTGCTTAGTCATCTTTCCTCCAATGATGTATGACATCTCTCCACTGCGCATCGTGAACTCGACAAGCCGGTTGATATTGCGTTTCCTCTCCATAGGTCCTTTTTATATGCACTCTTCCCTCTTTTTGCATATATATAACCCGTTGCGATCGCTTAATAACTAGTAACTTCATTCCCCTATACCCGCAGACCGCCCAGGCGAACTCCAGCTTCATTGCGCCGCACTTCACGGAACAAATTTACAACCGCCCTTTGCGCGAAAATTGGCCGCGGGAAGTAATAAAAAAAATGCCGTCGATCGGGGAGGACGAGGATGATCGCGATATGGCCGGTGAGCAAAGATTTCCCCGGCATAGTTTATTTCTGCGCCACAGGTCTAATATCTTTTCGTCCCAGGTTCGCAAGATGGCAGCTCCGACAACGACCTGGACGAGACCATGAGGGACGCGGAGGACGCTGAACCGGAACCAGACCCAGAGAGCCCTTCAAACTCGAGCATGGTTTCAGATGGGCCTAATGCGCGCAGCCAACAAAACCCCGAAGTCATGTTAACCTCACCATCTCCTGCCAACGCCGTTCCAGACCCCACCCTTTTGCTCCGTCCCCAGCCGCGCCTCGAGGTACTTACTGCCACTACCTTTGATATTGTCCCTACAACTGCTGCTCCGCATAGCACTTCGATAAATGCTGTCTCCGCGACGGCTGATATGCGATGGGTCTTTAGCGGAGGCACGGACGGCTATGTCCGGAAGTTTAATTGGGTGGACTCTATAAACAGCAAACTGATGCTGACAGTTGCGCAAAGGCACCCATTCGTTGATAGCGTTGTGAAGGCAGGTGTGTTGATGACATACTGGGAGAATATGGATGGGAACGCTTTATCACCTGTTTACTCGCTTGCGTCTCATAGTCAGGGACTGTGGCTCTTATCGGGCCTTGAGTCTGGGAGTATTAGACTACAGTCCGTACGTCACGATGAAGGAAAGGAAATTGCACTTCTGCAAAGCCATACCTCGGCCGTTTCAGTCCTATGCCTTACGTCAGATGAACGCTCGCTACTCTCGGGAAGTTGGGATAAACGGGTTCTTGACTGGGATTTAAATGTCGGGCAACCCAGGCGTACTTTCGGGGCCAGTGCAGGGCAGGTCAGTGCAGGGCAGATATCATCTATCGAAATAAGACCCGAATCAAACGTACCCGTACCCCAAGAAAGCGGCGAAATTCCATTGACAAATGGAACATACCTGCCCAGCAACCGAGCCAATGGCGCTTCGAGTTTTTCTTTTCGGAATGGAGAGAATGGCGCACATCAAGGCGATTCTAGCGCGAACCAGGGACAAGGTGCTGGTTCACCTACCGATTCACTATTTGGCGGCAGCGATTCGCTGTTCGGAGACGCAGATGGAGGCGAAACGGAAGCTCCTTCTGGAGGTGCCTTCACGATGGATGAAGATGACGAATTTTCAAAGGCTCTTGCCAATGGAATCCAGCAATCCGAAGAAGACAAGCAAGGTGATGCAGACCTAACTGTTCAACCAAATGGCGTCCCAGCCACTCAGACTACAGCAGACACAAACCCAGAAAAAACGGATCAGACCCAATCGTCAGCAGCTCCTCCAACCGAAAACATGCCCAACGGCGTTTCGGAAACCGCAGCGAATGGACTCCCTCATGCCGATGATCTAGAGAAGACCCCAACTACGGAAGATAAAACAGACACGTCACAATATACCAGTTCAAATGCCAACGACACGATATTCTTCTCGGCCTCGATAGACGGGCCCATCCGAGTCTGGGACCGACGACAACAGAACCCAATAGCCAAAATCGTCTCGCGAAACGCACCACCGTGGTGTATGAATGCATGTTGGTCCCCAGATGGAAACTACATCTACGCAGGCCGCCGAAATGGAACGGTCGAGGAATTCAGTTTACACAAGGGCCTCCGCAGCGCGGAACGGACATTTAAGTTTCCGCAGGGAAGCGGGCCTGTAACTGCCGTAAAGGCGATGCCAAATGGTAGACATCTGATCTGGTACGTTCCCAACCCCTTTCTTCCCTTTTAACTAATCCCCCTTCCCCCCCGCGCCCAACCAGATCTTCCCTCCCATAGTTTCTAACGGCTAATTTGACAAAACCAGCGCCTCCTACGACATCCTCCGCCTCTACGATCTCAAAGACGACCAGTCATCCCGGCACTCGACCGTCCCCTTCCTTATCGTTCCAGGTCATCGTACCGGCGTCGTCTCCCAATTATATATGGACCCCGCGTGCAGATTTATGATATCCACCGGCGGCAACCGTGGCTGGGAAGGAGCCAATACGGAAGTTCTGTTAGGTTACGAAATTGGTGTTCCATGATCCGGCTCTCCCTCCCTCCCACACACACACCGACTGGGAGCAGCGAGCGGGTTCAGGTTGCCCTTTCGTATCTGTGTAACTGTATCATTTTGTGAATATTTTTCCTTTCTCCTTGTGTTATATATACATGTATACCCCGTCGTTTTATTTGGATGGAGATTTTCTCGGGTTGGAGGCGCTGAGAGGAATGTGGCATTGTGTTCTTGGTAGTTTATTTTGGTTCCTATGTGGTTTGTTTGAGTCTGTGCTACGATAAGGCAATGAAGTTTCTTATGATGATGAACCTTGGAGCGTGGCGTATGGGTGCTATGCCCCTCTAATTTGGGATAGTGGATGGGTGTTCGAAAATCTAGATACAATTATATATCACTTTGATTTTCATAAAAGTGGGTGAGTCATGGAGACCATCCTGTGCTATGAAGGTACGGCGGGTATACTCTCCAGGACATTGCAATGAAGTAAAATGAAGGTCATTCATAAGTTCATATTCAAAATCGTAAACAGTAGAGATATAACAAAAAAAAACTCCAAACAGATATCCAATGCAAAAATCCCAAAGTGCGTATATCATACAACTGACATCCGGAGAGCCAAAACCATTCATATCCAAAAAAGAAAACTCAAAGGCCTAACCAAAAAAAAAAAATGCATACCCCGACATGTATAACAAAAGATCGAAATCAGATATAACGCCCACCCTAAACCCTCCAAACCATCCATGCAAGAAGCTCAGTCGCCGACATCAGCCCCCTCACAAACAGCCCGTACCTGCTCCTTCCACTCCCGATAATACCCCGTCTCCCGCTCTCGTTGTACATCCCTGTCCTTTTCAAAGAAAACATAGGCAGGTCGTAAATCCGCCGCCTTCTCAGGAGAGATTCTAGGAATCGCGGGCACGATCAGTGACTGCTTGACTGACGGAACGGGCACATGGGTTCTGATTGAAACTCCGCCGGATGGCGCATGGTCCATCGTAACTAGGAATGCATAGGGAAGGTCTGGGTTCACGGTTGATAGGCGGGTTGGGACCCAGGTTTCGCTCTGGGGCTCGTCATCTCTTGGTGCTTTTCTATTGTTTCTCCATGACCAGTATGATGAAGAGTAGGAGGAAGATGAAGGTGGCGACGATGTAGGTGGCGGAGAGAGAAACAAGTCGTCTAGTTTTGTAGAATTGGCGAGAATTCCTGGAGACCGCACGTATAGGATTTTTTCGTAGTGTGTGAGCTTGTGAGAGGCTTTGCTGAGGAGTCGTGTGTTAGACGGCGAGCGGTAGTTGGGATCCGTCATGTCAATGGCATGGAGAACAATGTTATACTCGTCTTGGTGTTGGCGGAGGAGGTTTAAAGCTGCCGCGATCCCCTTGGTGGGGGAGTGCAGGTCCCAGGATTGCGGGTAGAGGAAGACTTTATCAGATGGTATGTCACTTTTCGAAGCGAGGGTTTTGAAGAATAGGAGGCTAGAACAGATATCTGCCATATTGGGTTTGGATATCATCTGGAGATATGCCTGCTTATGTCGACTCCTCTCTCTAACATCTTGCGCTACCGATCTGGTGATGGGGTTCCCGAATGCCTTTCCAAACTTCCCCCTCCCTGATTCCCCAGAACCATCACCGTCGGGTACAACGACATCAGGAGTATAAAAGGCATCTTTCCCTTGGTTTACAATAACGTATGCGGCAGCCGGCGAGCCTCCCAGCGGTGGCGAATATCTCGATGCAGCTGTAGTCGTGGAAGGGCTGATCGCAGCTTGGATACCGCGGACAGATTGCTGTTGCAATACATAGCCGGACAAAAATAGTAGAAACGTAAACAGGCCAATGATCGACGAGGAGATCGCGACAGAGATAGTTGAGGATGTGAGGAGAACCATGGTCGAATAGCTAACCAGGCTAAGGATGCAGATATGGATAGGGCAATAGAACGAGCATTTGGCCTGCCATTAAAGCGTACTTGGGCAGGACAATCGTGATATTCAGATACCAGCGTTCTTGGAAAAGAAGACAAGAAACAAACGCATGTTCATTCAAACGCGGGTGCCGTATTCCCCACCACGGCGAGACGGGACGATGAGGTCGAGCAGGGAAGTTGGATGTTTATGCTTTTTGTTGTTGCGGGGACAACCGTCTTATCGATAAGCTGATAAGCTGATAAGCAGCCTTAAATCGGCGACAAGCTAGCAGGTCACGTGTTGCATCTCCAAAGAGCCAGCCAAAAAATTATGGAGCTTGAAAACAACTCCATCACAAGTTACAACCTTGAAAAGCAGATTCAGCAGCGCATTCCATGCCTATATTGCTTTCATCGCTCGTTCCATAAATAGTCGCCTCCTCACACAATCAGGCCATCCCTCAACCCGCCCCCACCAACCCAAAATTCCAGCAAACAATGGCCCATCACCGCGCCGATGCCAGCGCCCTCCTCGATAACAGGGGCTACTCCGGATCCCTAATCCGCGGCGTGAACCCCGCTACGTTATTCGAAAAAGCCGTCCGGGACCGCATCACAGACTCATACTACTGGAAAGAGCAATGTTTCGGTCTTAACGCCGCAACCCTCTGCGATCGCGCCGTCGAACTGAGCTATATCGGTGGAACATATGGTGTCGGACAGAAACCAACCCCGTTCCTATGCCTAGCCTTCAAGATGCTCCAACTTACTCCGGAGAAGGATGTGATTCTGGAATATCTAAACTTCCACGACCCGGAGAATGATCGCGATAACGACGAAGATCGGGCAGGGAGTGATGCGGAGGACCAAAATGGGGATAGCGGAGTTCTCAAGGCTGTGGGAGACTTCAAATATCTTCGTGCGCTGGCGGCGTTTTATATTCGGCTCACTTTTGATGCGGCGGAGATATACAAGACTCTCGAGCCATTGTTGGCTGACTATCGGAAGCTGAAGCGGAGGACGAAGGATGGCTTTGCGCTTACATATATCGATCAGTTCGTGGATGATTTACTTAACAAGGATCGTGTGTGCGGTACTAGTTTGTGGAAGTTACCGTCTAGGACGCAGTTGGAGGATCTAGATCTGCTGGAGGAGAGGGTTAGTCCGCTTGCAGATGAGCTTGAGGATATTGATCGGGATTCGGACGGGAGTCAGGACAGTGGAGAGAGAAGGTCGAGCCGAGATGAGGATGATTGAGCGACGGGTATTGCTTTGGCTCCATTCACAGAGTCCCCAAAATGGTCGCCTCGTCGCTCCAAATCGTTCACCGGACCAGCTGGACATTGGTGACATCCCAGCCTCCTAGACAGCATTCCTGAGCTCGAGCTACTGCGCGGATGCTGAAAGTGGGATCAAGATAGTCAATCGATGCTTTCCGGATACACTGCTGGGAGCAGTAATTCACCAATGCTTCACGAATCGATCAATTGATCGGCCGCCGCCACCCACCCGCTGCAGCGGGGAGAATATCCTATCAGCCGGCTTCAAGCTGTTAGGCACCCCGAGAAGACGCTGTCTAGGATCGAATTGTGCCTAGTGAGAATACCTACGTAGGAACAATTCGCTGTTCGCTAGCTTCGTTTTCGACATACAAGTTAGGGGTCCAAATCGATAAACCCATCACGTAACTATCCTCAAAATCCACCTAAATAGGATGACGGGTGTACGACCATATTTCCGAATGTGGCATTCTCGTTTAAGATACGCTGATGGCATTATATACGGCCCTTTATCACGGCCATTTTAGTGGGACGGCCATGAGAGAGGTAGAATTTTAGGGGTTTAAACCATACAAATGATGAAATTATCTATTTGTCCATAGGTGTGTCCTTTAAATTAGCTACCAGTGCACACAATGTTCATATTACCAGCAGGATGGGAAGATCTGAAGGTGCAAATACTCACTTCATTGAATGATATACAACATCCAAGATGAACAACCAAAAGTAAAAAAACAAACGGAAATCGAAAAAGAAATATGCCTCTCGAAAACGTAGTTACCAAAGTCATCAAAATGGAACAATGAAATATACAATCCACACACCCCTTTCAAAACCCTTGCTGCCGCCTCCACTTCCCCTCCCACCCCTTAAACCACGGACTATCATCCAGAGTACTGACCTGCCAATCCCTCTCTATCACCCCCTCCCTAACCTGTTCCTCCGCCCACTCCTCCAACTTTGGCAACACCACATGCTCAACATGCCACGTATTCTTATACTCCATAAGCGACCTCTTACCGTCCTTTAGGATCTTCGCCAGCAGCGCAGGAACACCAGGTTCATCCCTGAATTCCGTAACGGGCGTGAAGAGCGCTTTGAAGTTGAACACGATGGCAGCAGAGAGGGGTAGGCGGCGGAGCGTTTGCCAGTCGACACGCATGTAGCAGTCGGTTAGCTTGAGGGAAGGGTTTTGGGAGAGGCGTTGTAGCTCGTGTGGGTCACCGGCGGGCATGTAGAGGGGTTGGCCGACCTCAAGGCCCCAGGAGCCGCGTTGGATGGGTTTGTCCGTGGGCATTTTGGAGAAGAAGCTGGATGTAGTTAGTTTCCATTCGGGTGTTGGGTTTAACAATAAAGTAAAATGGTAAGTACCGGTCCATTGAGAACTGCATCTTTTCTTTGTAATCTGGGATTGGGGAGTGGATCTCATGGAGTTGAAGGCCCATCTTGATTCCAAGATTCCATCCCAGAGCCGAGCAAATGATGCCGGCACGAAGGAAGTAATACCCTGTCTTATCGTCTCGTAACATTATCGCGAAATCTTCGGGCACGTTATCCATGAGTACCACCAGAGGCGGTTTGGAGAGTAGATCGTCCTTGGTCCCCAGAATTTCGTTGTGGAAAAACCGTTTGTCCTCCGATAGAGAGAAATAATGCGCATACCGTGCGCAAAGAAATTGTATAACCATCTCCATAAGCTCCTTGCAAGCCAGCTCCGAACCTGGGAGGAAATCAAGGACAGCTTTTCCGTGTTTCGCATATAGATCTTGCCGCTGCTCTATACGGGATTTGTAGTTCTTGTCCAGCTCCAACCACCAATCCGGTTCCAGTTTTGTGAGTGCTTTCCCAACATGTTAATACGGCCCTAATAGCATATAGACATGAAACGAGGCCCGGTGCAGCTTACACATTGTTTGGTGGTAATTCCACCTCAGCGGTCGATACGGGCGGGAGACAGCTTTGTCAACGCTGAACTCAGAGTAGGCTTCCGGCAATGGGACACCGCTGAGCGTTGCATAGTCCGAAAAATCGCCAAGGGTTTTAATATCCTCAGTCGAAAACCCCGTCGCAGTATACTTGGTTGTTGTGCAAGCTTCATAACTCTCTGTCATGGGAAGGATGGAGTTCCTGATATCTTCTTCACTGACCTTGGGCATCATCTTGTTTTCCGAACCCAAATAATCATTTTTGACAGCAGAAAGCGCATCTCGTCGGCATGGCGGGAGGCTGTCATTGTATAAAAGGTTTGCTGACGGCTCCTTTTTCGGTGATAGGGAACGAGGAGGCGTAGCTGCTGAAGATACCCTTCGACCCCTTATTTTGATACTGCTGATAATACGAGTCCGTTGCTGTTTATCGATGGCCAAATACACTATGATAATGGCCACTAGAACACTCCCAGTTGTAAACGTAGAATCTGCCATAGTCGAACAGCACCCGCGGTCCCACTGGGTTCTAGTAACTTGACAATTGGTCACGGCGTGCAGAATTGCGATATTTTCAGAAAAAATATACCAAATTGAATTGAAAAGACAAAGACAGTGCGGAAATAACAGGGGAGAGAACCAGAGATAAAGATTAAATAAAATGAGTGTATAAGTCAAAGAAGGTAAATGCATGCACGGTAGGCGACTTAAACGGGCAACGGAAACCTTATAATCAGTCGAAGGTCCGCGGGAAAGCATATAAATATATCAGATCAGGCTCCTGGCCGTTAGCCATCCACCACCAGCACCGCTTAGCGACACCTAGCAAGTAATGAGGCGAGAGTCTTGCACGGCAGGCGGGGTGAGCAGTCTACCCTGATAGGTAAAAATTTGACGACGTCGTTTCCATCAAGCCAAGTCTTAGGAAGGCTACATTGGAGAATGTTGGTCACAGGAGAACCAGCTGCTAAAGTAGAAGCAGAAAGGCGTCGGACACTCTCTTCGTTAAGTTTGCCGGTTCGATGGATTTTGGAAGCGGTCCCGGTGCGGGTTGCTTGATGCAAGTATTGCGGGGAATTCTCAGCTTTCCTGTAAGAGCAAGCAACCTACCGCATCCTTGATAACGATAAGATATGGAAGGCATTAGTCAACATAAATCTCGCATATCAAGTCGGATTAAAAGAAGATATGGACGTGGTTGAAACAGTTGGACCGTTGGTGCCAGCATGTTTTAAACGGGCCACATAGAAATGTGCCCTCAAGCATTCACCTTGATCATTTCCAAGATCTTATCAGAAGAATGTCCAAGAATGTCCAACTTTGCATTCGTCCGGAGTCAACATTCGCGAAACGTGTGGTCGAATGCCGAATATCCAGACAAAATCCATGTCTTGTATTTCCCACCCGCTCACCAAACGTAAACCAACTGTCTTGCGGCCAAAGGTGCAACATGCCGAAGGCCTTGCCTCCACAAAAACCGTAGGAAAATTGGAGATCCGCCGCAGCACCGCATGATTGATAGTCGTCAAATTTCAGGGTTGATGTCGTTGATTGCTGCGGATAGCGTCTCCCGATAAGGCAAGGCGTGACCGGCAAGCTGCCAAGGCTACTAGCGCCAACCCCACAGACCCCACATGGTCCTAATCCCAATCCGGTAAAAGAGTCCCGCCCATGGATGACTAATCAAACAGCGAGATATCCAACGACGACCTCAACTTCCATCCTATTACTCTGGTTTCTACCCTCTGGATAGCCACAGGCGAACGGCCCTAGTTACTTTGTTATAACATTTTAATGCATTCTCCACCCGCTCCAGCGCCCCTGTGAGTACCGTGACATTGCGGTTCCCAACAGACAGGCATCCATTGATTTGATGAACCCAAGGGCATTTGATTGTATCTGGGCTAAGTACCGGAAGAACAAGCTTGCTCGCCTAGTATTCAACTACCTAGGAGCTATATGGATTGAATCGGTTTCTAAATTTTGAGACCAAGCCTGGCAGGTATGTTCCTTAACTTGCCTCGGGTTTGACATATTTATGGAAACCGCTTCATCTACTTTCCTAGGGTATTTAATATCCTGGATAACTACGTCGGTCATGGTCATTTTGGCTATAACTCGCAATTATCCACGTCATTGGATATAGAGGCTAGGAACCCTCCGTCCCTCGCATGTTTGTTCTCATCTCCATATGGGAAGGTACAAGACAGTTCTTATCCTCGGCTAGCCTATGTCCTCCCATAACTGGCGTCATGGAGAAGATTAGGAATGCTTTCATATGTATGCAGCAACTAACACTGTGAGGCTACTCCACGTTGCTGGACCCCATGCCTTCCAAGGGCCTACAAACGCTATAAGGTTCCCTTCTTCCCTTCCTTTTACGCAAAAGTGCTGTTTGGGGCATGAGAGCAGCAAATGCAGGTCTGGGCCTCTGAATCCCGGTGTCTTGGTATTGGAGTGGGCTTGCCAGTGGATTTGATGCCCTCCGGGCCGAACTATCTTATTCAGTTTACTGGCTAGTCACAATTCCCCTAAAATACATTTATTGACCCGTCAAGGACCGCATCTCCTATCTTCGACATTCGTTCCCGCGTACAACTTCTCCTTCCATGTCTATTTGCGTTATTTCTATTCTATATTACAAGACGTATTGAAGATACTCCGATTAGATCAGAATCATCCCCCCTTGTCCATCGTCCACCGAGCGGAATATCACAGACCATGCGAGAACGGTTGGCAAAGCGTTAGCAAAGCACTCGGCCCTAAAGATGGCCTATCCATTGGTATTTCTCCCTTTCACTTACAATCAGATTATCATAGTTACTTCGGGTGCCATCCCGAGTGTTGATTTTGGAAATCGCCAGAATACCATATCAAAAGGATGTTCCCGTTTATATTGCCAGACACTCAGTTGAGGATGGGAAGAAGACCACCATGAAGGTGTATATATACCACAAATACATCCTAATGCGCGTCCCCCTCTTAGTATAACCAATCCTAGCAACATCTACAGAACTCGAGTCCAGCATGGCTGAGCCTTCTTTTGAGCACTATATGTCTTGGGGTTTTCCATGGACACTTTTTCTCTTCCCTACTGGGGTACCATGCAGGCTAGGTAATTAGCACATTACCTCTACATGCACAGAACTTGTGGGATAGGATAATATCAGGTGGAGGAATGTCAGCTGTGGAAGCTGTTGATATCTTAATACCCAGCTTGTTCGGCTAAATGACATCTTGTAGACAGTTGCTCACTGCCAACTTCTGATCTTATTACTATTATTGTTGTTGTTCTCCTTTCATTACCCATTACAAGCCTTATTATGAATAAACCTGAACCCGCTATAAACCCAAACTCCCCAACCAATATAAATACATATAACCCGCCATTGCCTCAAATATGCAGAAAAGATGCTCCAAGCCGCTGCCCTCCATGCAAGCAAGAATACGCCTCAATAAACAAACTTGAAATAAAATAACAATCCTCTCCATGCCCAGTTCGAAGCACTTTTCACTTAACAGACTCAATAATAGGCTCCTGACTATCCGACGTGGATGAAGTGATAGAAGTCGTTATGGTGGTTGTAACTGTCCCAATAATCCCTTCATCAGTAACATTATCACATCCCGATCGAAAGGTACTCAGCGGAAAATCGGCGCTGTCCCGGTGCCTAAAATTATGTATTCGAGCTTCGGTGCCCTCATTATGGTTTTGCTGGCCTTGAAGCATTTCATCGTCACCAGGTAAGACGTATCTCGGGCGATGACGGAAGGCGGTGCGGAATAGGGGTCTCATTGCTAAATCATCGCCACGTTGTTAGTTAGGAAATTGTTAGTTCGGAGAATGGGTTACTGCTGAGAATGTTTGTGATTAACTACCTACCGGGAACAGACGCACACAGAATTCCCAAGTGGACTTCGACAAATGACCAGAGATTCACGGGTATAGCGCCTTTGGGTATATCGGTTGACTTGGTAAACAGTTGGATACTGTATAGCCTAACTATACTAAACACAAGCGGAAGTCAAATTAGTATCTTTCCCCCAAGCCTAGTAAGTTGGTTTTTTCACGGATTGTAGGAATGAATCATCAACGAACCTTGCGATGCAAGAAAATGCCCCAATACCAAACACCACAACTAGCACAACCTTATCCTCCCTGGGCAAGCTCATTTGTAGTAGTTTTCTCATAGGCAGTGCGATCAGCCAGACATCCGTGGCAATGTGTACACTAGGGACCACTATTCAGGCGCACAATTGTCAATTACATTTGCCCGAAGTTGCCAGTTGGGAAATAATTAATAATGCGCTCGGAGATGGGGGGAAACATACCATGGTGAAAGGCGTTGGGATCAAAACAGTGTCCTGGAGCCCTCCCTGTCAAATCCCAGTACTTCTTCAACGGAATACATTGCGCGCCCGTTGCAATCAGGAATATGACAGTGTAGATTGTAATGACAATGATTGTTGCGTTGCATAATAGGCGAAACGTGCTGCTCACGGAAGTTGAGACTATTCAGAGCATATATATTAGCCATCAACGGAAACAAACAATCCGAGGGGCTAAAACTTAAAATAAAGAGTGATATCCTACTTAGCCTAAGATATTGAAAACAAATAGATATTTTCACGCAAGCTATAATGACGAAATATGTGATCTCGAAGCTTAGTGTAAGCTGTAACGTATATGTCAGCAGAGGCATGATATTAAAATCGACAATGTAGGCCAGGACGGCATCAGGACACACATACATACCTTAAGAAGTGTTACCATCCCTTCAGGGGTATAGTCTGACTTGGGTTTCCCCATAATAATCAACAGTGCTGTTGTACATTCAGCAAAGTACCCCACTGAGAGGACCTAGATATTTAAAGCACAAGAAGCAAAACGTCAGTGATCTTGTCTTCTTCAGTAATTGATAATTATTGGACACTCACCCATCCAGCAATTATGAATAGATCGTCCAGCCCCGGTTTCCGTAATATAAAGAAGCGAGCCACGCTGCGCAGAAGTACAGAGGAAGCTATGAATTTTGTTTCGTCAGAATAAGTAGCCAGGAAGAAACAAAAGATGAGATGGTTTCTGAAATAGCATACTCCCGATGGACAACATCACTGTGCTAACCGAAATGAATTCAATTTGGATCGGTGTCCTAATCGAACTCATATCTGCGAGACGCAACCTTCCCCCAGGGGCAACCGGCGTACTCTTCCCTCACAGGGAAATCCGCAGAAGGAAGAAAATATGATTTAGTCGTGAACGACCTAGAGTATCTAGGCTGTAGGATCGATCCGTCTAACTATCTCTTCTGCGTCCCCGAGGCGTCGCAGATGATTATAAAGCCGGTGGCAGACGTTGTGAACACAGCAGATCTGAGGGAAAGCTGTCAAAGAGCATCCAAAACCTGCTGGCTTCCGAACTCTAAATGTCTGTTATTTTTGCTGATCATCAAATCGCCACAAAATCAGGCTAATTGGAAATATAATCGGATTGCCAAAGAGCCAAAAGTTTGTCCCAAATGACCAGGGCGAGCGGAGACGAAGGGCCTCTAGCCAGTCTTGGTTTTTCAGGATATCAAGTAACTAGATTTCACGGCTCGTAAGTGGTGGTTCAACGATCAAGACCATTTGATGAAGGTAATACAGAGTAATGGGTCAGCAATAGTAGAGAAAGACTGCGGATATTTGGATGGGTCAACTAAAGCCCTTTGGGACACGGCCAACGGATCCATTTACCATGCCATTGGGACGCGGAATGGACCACCACAAGGGTAACCTTCGCTGCTGAATGCTGATCTTAGATAACTAGTTAACTAGTTAGATCAACAGTTGAAAATTTAGTGCATCCAGCTTCATGGTAGTGAGATCCCTCATGAGTTAGGGCCCTGATCCTCACCAGAAGCGGATGAAAGAAGTTTCCCTGATTGCCTTATCTGGTCAGCACATATAGACAGGTCATCACTATATTTTATAAAGTATAGTTCAAAACGAAAAAAATGGCAAAAGTTCGTCGGTGGTGCATTCTCCCTCACATGGGGTGCCTGGTGCCTGGACCCTCAAAAATGGGCAACACGCTATCCCCGGAAACTTGGAAGACGCCGAGAGTCCAGTTAAGCTTTAACTGGGTACCGCTAGCCACTGGTAGTCGGCCCGACTAGCGAACCTTGGTGCGTGTGGGCCAAGCGGGCGCCTATAGGCTATCGAGCTGCCCCGGACGGCCGAACCACCGACCAGTGTTTTGCTCTGCTGAGCCTTGAGGCACTCCCAGAACTTGAAGATGATGGTCCTCTGGAGCATCCTTGTTGCCATCAGATGGGGAGAAGAAGGGGAGGGGTTCTTGTTGATGAGAGTCAAGGATTAATCGGTTATTTACACGGTATGGAAGAAAACCTACTAAACAGTATTAGTTGGTTACGTCAATCGCACCAATTTGGACGTGGATAATAGCCGCTTTAGTACGGACGGGGGCGATTTTGATAAAACACCCCACATTGTTTGTTAAAGCTGTCAAAAGAAGAAGAAACAAGACAAAGAAATGCTCTGCTTCCATCCCTGCACTAACTTACCTCATAGTAACTATCCGTAGTTAAAACAAAGACCCCAACCTCACTACTACTCTTGTCAATTTTTCCCTTCCCTACCTTCTCAAACGACTTCAACATTCTCAGTTCACATCGTCTAGGACCCTCAACAACCCCCTCAAATACCCCTCTACTCTCCCCACCCCCTCATCCTCCAGTCCGCCCACAACTCCAACATATCCATCAGGCCTAATCACTGCCACAGCCCCTTTATCAACCGGCACACCGTACGTCTTATAAACATCCTGCAATGCAAACCCATCATAGAACCTCATCTCAGCATGCTCTTTCAACTCCTTAGGAACATCTTCCCACAGAAAATTGCGCATCAGGTGCGGATGCAATACAACCAGCTCGAGGATGGAAGGCGGAAAGATACTGGAAGAGAGGAGGCGGGTGGTGAGGTATTTCATGGCGGTTGCAGAGGAGCCGGTGGGGGAGAGAAGGTCCGTGGATGTTAAGAGGAGGAGACGAATACGGGCCGTTGATGGGATGTCTATATATGCGGTGTCAGTGGGTATGTAGCAAGCTTGGTTGGACAGGGGATATTGGAGGTGAACGGGGCAAAGAAGCATACCGTCATGAAGATCTCGCGGACAACCATCAGCATGTCTCTTTACGCGGACGTTTAGAAGTCTACGGCCCGGCCGCAGGACTCCAGACAGGTAGTCCGTGCCCTGTACCGGATTCGCAGCCGACTTCTTCTGAACGAGTGGGTTTTCCGGATACTCGATACCACAGCCGCTGGTGAAGCCATTTCCGGTGTTGAAGACTTCGAGGAATTGTTCATGGGATAGGCCACCGGTGTCACTATCGCCTTCTCCTGCACCTATCTTCCCCGAGAACATAGATGAAAAGGCCTTGTCGAACTCGATAAGCTGCTGCGCTACGGTATGGCGCTCTTCATGGTACGTGTCGAGGATCGGATCGGGGAGGCTGTTGGCAGAGGCGGGAGTCAGGCCGTTGATTGAGTAGGCGAGTTTCCAGGCAAGGTTGTAGGAATCCATCATCGAGACGTTCATACCTTGTCCTGCCTGTTATATCGTTAGTAGAGGAATAACGAAACGGGACAAGTAGTGGATGGATAGCTTATTGTCAAATATTCGAGTCCAGGGGCTATCTATTTACCTTTGGGCTATGGGTATGGCAAGCTATAGATCGTGTCAGCACCCGCCTATCAAAATCAGTATAACAGCATGAGAATGGAATCATACTGACCATCTCCCACGATAAATACGCGATGTACATCTTTCGAATCTTTGACGATAAACCTGCCGGCCACGCGCTGCCCGATCTGATAAGCCGTCCACCAATCCACAGCTTCTTCAAATTTCGGCTTGATATAATACGGTTGCAAAACCGATTGGACCTGTTTTAGAATGCTGTCCAGGGTGGCTTTACTCCTGCGAGACTTTGCGTCCCCTCCGTTATCTCCACTGACTCCGTTCTGGTTTATCTCCTCTGGATTTACATCCTCCTGGAGCTGCACGTACAGGCGAGTCAAGTATTCGCCATTAGCGATACGTTCGCGAGGGATAACCATAACGGAGCCAACGGGGGAGTGGATTGCGGTTCTTCGTCTGATATCGGGGAAATCGGTATCAAGCACCAAATCAACGACGCCCCAGATATGGTCCGTCCAGTCGCCTTCCATCTGGACACCCATGCAATTGCGGACAGTTGACCGTGCGCCATCCGCCCCGATCAGATACTTCGTACGCATGGTTTGCAGCACGCCGTCTACTTCAACCTTTGCAACAACGGGAAAATCTGGATCCCCGGCCTCGTCGATTTTAACATCTACCAGTTTACTAGATCTCTGCACACCACGATTTGAGTACCGTCGTAGATTATCCTCAAAGATACGCTCAATGCGGCCTTGGTGGATAGTGACCTCATGGGGGAAACGGGCTGGTACACAGATATCCGGAACAATCGAGGTCCGTTCAATTAGACGACCTTTAGCCAGCAAGTCGGGATCAGATGTTGGATTCCAAAAGGCAACCTGCCACATCTGGCACCCTTCTGTGAGGATCTCCTCTGCCAGTCCCAGGCTCTTGAGCACTTCAAGCGTGCGTGGTTGCAGACCATCTGCTTGACCGGACTTGAGTGCTGCGGGTTTGTTGTCCAGACAGAGAAGGGATTCATCTCGCAGGCCATAACGCGCGAGAAGAAGCTCGAGCATCAGCCCTGCGGGACCGGCCTAGGGACTCTGTTAGCAGTGAGATCTCAAGACAATAACGATGCTAATGGCTTAAAAGGATATCTAGAGGACATAAAGGAGAGGTTATGTAACCATAACCTCGACCGTTGGAGAGTAAACATTGCCTATTTGCAAGGTCCGGTATGCCAACTACCAGCTGCCTGTAGACGGCAAACACGATGCATGGTTACCGGATTGTGTTGGGGGGGTATAAGCTCCAGAGGTCAGCGGTTTATACGGAGTATACATACCCCAGCAATAATAACTTCAAACTTTTCCACTTTTTCAACCTCTGCATGTTCCTGTTGGTTTTCGCGTGGCTTGAAGCTGGGTGTGAGGCGGGGAAGCGGGGGCGCGAATAAGGGCAGAACGCGCAGGTCTCTCGACTCGGCCGTGTACTCTGAGGAGACAGGCATCTCAAGAGCAGTCCGTTGGGGCAAATGAAGAGTAGTAAGAAAATGAAACAAGCTTGAGGCTGGTTTAGCCAGAAACAAAAAGCTTTTCGAGAGATAAGGAAAGGGAGACGCGAAGGTAATTGGGGGGTGTTTAGTTATAAACATGTTTCTACAGGGATTGATATTAACACCTCGCAGCGAACCTTGGGAGAGAGATAAAGTCCTTCTTCTAATCTTTTAGCCAGTATACGGTTTAAATACCACTTTCAGTTTTATTATTTCTAGTTTCATTAAAAGAAGCAGTTCTAAATGCACATTCACATACATGGAAAATATATAATTTAAAACAAAGCAGACCTTCTGACTTCGTACTATCACATTGTTCCCCTTAGCTCATCCTTGGAACTGCTTTGTAAGTCTAACATTCCATGTGTCCCAAGGTAGAGAAATCTTATACATGTAACTTAGGTCCTTTGTCCACATTTTAGTCACGATATCAGGGCCCAGCCTCAAGTTCATCCCGTAGTGACTTCTTTTTATATTCTTTCGTGAGTTGTTCGTCATTGAGAGATATCCACTGGGAGTTGGCGGACTCCACGCTGCTATCTGACCTTAGGCGGCAGAGCCCGTGTTGTCTGAAGCAGTTGACAAGTTCTTCCTGGAGATCAGCGGTTCCCTGCCGCTTCGTCCTTTGCAATGCCGGTTGGAACCGCCCACGGAAAGTACCACTTTCCACGCGTACCACGGACAACATATCGAGGCGCGTCATGGGCCTTGTTCCACGCGTTGATCGTCGTCCAGCAGCCGAGACAAGAGAGCTTAGACACGCCTATGTAGCTCAATGGAGGGATTGAATCCGCTGGCCGCGTTACAAAATACTCAAGTACCTTGAGTTCGCCATGCACCACGCCGCGTTTCCCATCGTGAACCCTGTGCGCCTTGTGCAACGCAGTATCCAATTTGTCGGTGGACTCCAGCCCTTTCGTAGCGTCTTGCGCGGCAATTTGCCAGTCCGAAATTTGAGATGGTAGCTCTGCGCATATAGTTGCCGGTAGGTGGTTGACTATTAACGTTTTTGAAAGGATTGTGTACATCCGCCGGCAAGTACTGAATCTGTTAAGGTCCATTATCGCTGTCTGGAAACTGAGGCTTTTCTCTATGTGACGCCAGATATCTTCGACTAAAGTCAGAGATTAGCAAAAGAACATTTGAGCACGAGTGTGAACATACATACAGGATGCTCCTAAAATGGCCTCGACCCTCGATTTCTCTTCTTCACTTTGGAGTTCTCGGAAGGTGAAGAAGGCTGATGTCATGTCTTTGATGAACTGGCCTTCTTGTAGTTTTGAGGGGTCGTAATTGCGGAATAAGCGAAGATATCTTAATACACAGAACAAATTCAAGACTGTGTCATCGTCGTCATCGAGTTCTCCAGATTTGAGCCTATCCTTGAGCGTGTTGAAGGCGCTCATCATTTTGTCGTGGCGCTTCTCTAATCTTCGAGAAAACTTGGCAAAAGAGTAGCCATAGACAAGTCTCACCAGTTCACAATACTCGGCTGGCAGTGTGGCTTTGCGTGGTTTGGGAGACGTCTCGTCGGCATCCATCTGCTTATTTGCTTTTTCATTCCTCTCCTCAGCTCTGTATTTGATTCTCAGCTTATATAGAGCACTCCAGATTTTTGTGAGATGTTGGACAGTCGCTGCGGGTATATTCTTGTCCGAAGCCATGGTGATGGCCACACTACCAGGAGAACTATAGTCGACCTGCAGACCAACAGCGATCACTTCGCCTCGCGGGGCTTTGACTAGAACTGTTGCAAGTGCATTCAAGACGCGTGCAGTTATCTCCTCAGTATGTAAAGCTTTCTCGAAGGGTTCTCTAGGAACGAGAGCCACCGCTGATGTCCTTTTTGCATAGTAACTTGCGTCGACCAGCTGATTTGCCGCCGCGATGGCAACTAGCACTGCAGTCGTAGTCTCTTTGGACGGCATGACGTTGATTAAAGCAGGGGAGAAGGTGTTGCGCGGCAAGGTACGGAGCACATGATGGGCACATTCATGGCGTAAACAATTTTTTGCCCTGTTTTTGATCGATATATGGATGGATGGCCCCGGAATATCACGTGCCCACAGTGAAGCATTCGTGGAACCTTGGAAAGTTCTAACAAGGTTCCAGAAAATGACTTCCATCTTTCATGTAACAACTCTAAGGTTGTGTATAGTGACCTCTCTCGCCCACACAAACTACCTACAGCTAAAACCTAGGCTTAGATCTGACTCTTTCAGCCAGTTTGTTTGGGCAATCATAAGGGAAATCCGAGAAAAGCAGGCGGCAGCAAAATGGTCATGTTGTGATCCATTCCAGGGCCTGTCTGGAGCAATAGAGGAAATAATAGGGGCCAGGGATGAACACAGGTACCATACCCAATGCAATAACTCGACCGTCGTCGGTAGTTTGCTAATCTCCTCGGCAGCATGGAGTGTTTTCTGCGGTGCATTGGCTGTCTCAGGGTCCCTCCAGGCCCCAGGGCTCCTTTAGCCTAGGGTGCCACAAACATGGCCAAGTGGCTCCCTACCCATCTATCCAGTATAACATACGTATACACATGGGACGATTCCCAGCAGAGATTTGTGCCAATGGGTTCTATGCTGGTGGAATCAGCTTTGCTCCACAAGAAATGACAAGATATTTGTGTGTTCTTTTTCTGTTGTTGAATTTAGGTTGTGGAGAGTTATTACGGCTCCACTATGGTTGGCAAATCATCGTAAGTGGGGCTTCGTGCACCGTCTCCTATTGGCCAGACGGGTCTGTTTCGTCATCTTCACCATTGACAGATGAATAGAGACTACGAGCAGACATTGACTTCTCCTTCAAATCAATATTTAAATCGCCATAGTGTTCCCTGTGCCTCTCTTCAATCATTTGTACACTCTTTTCCTTGACGGAGTAACATAGACAGCAATTGCTGCCTTTGTTGTTGTTTTATGTCTGTCATTTCCCGCATCGCCGTCATACAATACTATCTTGCTTCCACCCATGAATGGCGCTACTCCGAACCCCAGTAGTGTTACGCTTGCCTCGGTACATGTCTCCGGCGTCAAGGACCTTAATCCCTCCATCACGCCACCAGAAAGCCCTAATCGTCCTCCTGCAGGGACAGCAAGCCTAGACAGCGCCGGCACTGATAACCCCAACGACGCAGAGAGCAATAGGCATTCTTCGGTAGCAGAGAAGGGCCCCTCCAGAGACGACACGCCAGCAAGCTCAAAATTTCAGAAAAGGGAAAGGAAACGACGACGGTAATGGCGATGACAAACCCCAATACGCCAGCAAGCTTAAGCTCTTCTTGATC
Organism: Onygenales sp. PD_10; assembly: GCA_032988465.1. Classification (NCBI taxonomy): domain Eukaryota; kingdom Fungi; phylum Ascomycota; class Eurotiomycetes; order Onygenales; species Onygenales sp. PD_10. Next base: position 132,487 of record JANTQH010000001.1, read on the forward strand.
ATTTTAGGCCTGAGGCTCTCCATCTTCCTAATAGGCTGAGACAACACCATTCTTTCCCCCGCCATCCCAAAAAATTACAGATCAATTCCATGCTCTCACCAATGTGGGCTGATATGTAAGTGCCTACTTGCTCACCAATTGCGCATTCCAATTGGTATGGGGAAAGCTCTACACCTTCTACTCCATCAAATGGACCTACCTAACAGCTCTCTTCATCTTTGAACTGGGCTCCTTGCTTTGTGTCCTGGCCCCAAATTCAACTGCCTTTATCGTCGGTCGTGCAATTGCGGGAGTTGGAAGCGGTGGTGTTACCAATGGAGGATTCCTGCTTGTCACTCACGTGGTGCCTCCCCGTTAACGGCCGGCGCTAATCGGGATGCTAGGAGACATGTATGGCTTCTCATATATTGCTAGTCTTCTTATGGGAGATGCGTTTACAGATAATCTCAAATTGATGTGAAGATGATGTTTCTACATCAACCTCCCACTTAGTTTCCTTACTGCAGTGGTTATCCTCCTTGCGTACCGGCCACGTGCCAGGAAGGGGAATAAAATCCCTTTTGTCGACCAACAGAAGGTAATGGATATTTCCAAGATAGCATTGGTCTTACCCGGTGTCGTTTGTTTGCTTCTCTTTGGTGCGGGCGTCATCGCGTGCTTCTTTGGTATGCTGTACTACGTCAGCTCCATATCATCCCCCTTCCATAGTACCACAGCCAGTCCTATGAAGCCCCTAACCACCTAACTAGCAAACCGCCAACTAATCCAGACCTCCATCGGGTTCCAAGCCATCAAAGGCACCAGTGCCATGAAGTCTGGCGTCATGAGCCTCCCCATGATCCTCAGCTTATTAACCTTCTCCTTTCTAGTGGGCACCCTCACTTCCGGGCTAGGATATTACTTGCAACTCGCCTACTTATCTATAACCTTCATGGCCGTGGGAACCGGCCTCCTCGCCACCTTTCAAGTCGACTCCAGGCACTCTGAATTGATTGGATACGAATTCATCCTCAGCGCAGGTGTTGGGCTCGGTCTCCAAGCGGCATCTGTAGCCACACAAAAGGCGCTTCCCATTGCAGATATCCCCATCGGCACGGCGACGATATTCATTTTCCGGAAAAATTGACTGCAGCGATCATTGTCTCTGTCGCACAGAACGTGTTTGCGAACCAGCTCGTGGGTAATTTGAGAACGTGTGTGGCGGACTATAAGTTCGATCCCAGGGGTATATTGGACTTGGGCGCAACACAGATCAAAAGCAGGGTGCCCAAGGAGACTTACAGACGGGTGCTACTTGCGTATAACAGGATGTTGACGCAGATGTTTTATGTTGATGTTTCAGTGTCGTGTGTGGCCCTTCTAGGTATTGTTTTCTTGGAATGGTTGTCTGTGAAGGGGATAAGGGGAAAAGCAGAAGGGAAAAAGCAGCAAAGCAGAGAGTGTGGAGAGCGGATAGAGAGGGGATTTTTTGTTCTCTTGATTCTCAGTATTAATATTTTTCCACGATTTATATTCATAGATAAATCGATAACTTCTTGTAATTTTAATCAAGAAAGACTTGACTTCATCTCTTATTAATCACAATTGCCAGCCCTAACGCATTAACTACTCACGAACTCCATCCATACTCCATGGCAATATGAACCAGGTACGGAAAGACCACCAGAATCCCCCCCCCTCCTTTTTCTAGTCTAATTACTATTACAAGGGGGAATATATCCCGCTTTCCAATCTTCTCCGAAACTTTTCCAGAAAAGATTTTAAAATACGAAAGAACGTCTAGCAAACGAAAATGGATCGACGATACTATTAGCCGATTCTTTCCTCCCGCATCAAGAAGCCAAAGAGCATGGTCGACATTAAGTCTAGCTCTGGGGAGGGATAGGGATACTAGTAGGGATAGATAACGGAAACTATCCCGGCTTCCGATGCGGGTTGACTACGGTAAGTGTAGTTGTGCCTAGGCTAAAAGCAAAAGGTACTTTCAAGAGAGGAAGCCCCTGGTTACTTTTTTTTTTGGGGGGGGGGACTTCATACAATTCCCATGCTCTGATCTATTCCTCTAGCAGTAGTTAACTAGCTACTAGTAGTTTTGTTAGCCTGATGATAGATGCAGAAGCACTTCGAAGGGCTAGATCGTCGACCAGTTTCAGTTGCCGCGGGACAGAGATATTTAATTAATTTTTAAGCACATTTATAACCAACTTATTAGCTCTCCACAACTTAATTGAAGGAGACAATCATGTTTAATCTATGGGCCTTTTATTAACTCCACTACCATATGGAACATACACTTCAGGGACCCTCCCCAGAGCTAACTAACTCCTGATGTTGATATGACAATGCACAAAAACATAGCTGCGTCTCTAGGCATGACTGATTGGATTCCGACCCCTGGACAGAGATGCCGCGCCTATCTTCCGTATTCGTTGTCGGTTTTCTGGCCATCATTAGCGCCAGTCTTGCCGGGGAGCCTGGGGGAGGGGAAGGCCTGGAAGAGAGATGGTGACCGGACTTAGCTCCGTAATCACAAACCTTGCAAGGCGCCTGGGGTGATCAGACGGGGATCTGACGGGGGCCAGTGCAGTTTGATTTGGTGGTGGATTTGGCGTCCCAACGGCGCAACCCTAAAATACGCTCGATGTCGAACAGCCGCCGATGGCCATTGAAATGGCGGGAGAACGACAAGCATCCAGGGGGTAATTTAGGTGAAATTAGCGACCATATTTACCACGCCATGCATACGACCCGGGGGTTCTAGCCAGATCTGAGAGGGATCAGTTGTCCCCTCTGTACGCTGTCTCAGGTTTTGGCAATTGTTTGATTGTGTCAGGGTATTGTATGAGGTGCATGCGGGCCACTGACCCTTCGAGGCGGCAATTGCTCCGAGCCGGGCTTGGTGTCTTTACCTGAATGAAGTGAACTGCTGTCTGGGGGCATTGGAGTCACCATTGACTCTTGTGCTGGTGTGTGTATGTGGGCAGGGATAGGAGGCAGACACTGCAGAGACTGCGCATGGAGGCATTTCCCACTTGGGAGTCTGGCTTGATTCTTCTCCATCTCCATCTTCACATTGGTCTCCATCATCATTGTTGTAATTGTTGTTGTATTCCTTCAATTATCGTTTTTCTTTCTTTTCTTTTCTTTCCTTTCCTTTCTTCTCCCTCTATTCTCCCCCATTCTCCTTTGCTAGTTAATTTAAGCAGATCACAACAATGGGCGACCAAGGCATTCCCACGCAGTCGTCTTCTGAAAACACGTCCGACCACGAAAAGGGCATCTCTAATGACTCTAACCACGCCATTGACAGCCTCGAAGCAGACGGCGAGAAAGAAGGCTATGTGCTCGACACCTCTCTTGCGCAGGATAGAGGGCTACAGGCTACCAAAGATGGCCGCACCATTCTCATCCCGCAGCCGTCCGCGTCGCCAATGGACCCGCTTAACTGGAGCAGCTTCAAAAAGCACCTTATTCTAATCGTTATCTCGATGACGGCTTTTTTGCCGGATTATGGAAGCGCAACAGGGGCGGTTACCTTGATCCCGCAGGCAGTGTATGTTGGGATTCTTTTTTTTCGCTACGCGTTGTGTTGAAGGGGGGAGGGAAAGAAGACAACCAACCCGAAAGATGATCGATATCATTGACTTCTTTTTATGAAAATAGGCAGTGGGCGATGACCGAGGACAACGTGAATCATTCCCAGGTCGGCAATGTATTCATGCTGGGTGCCGGCGGCGTTGTCGTTGTTGCACTCGCTGCGTATTTTGGCCGATATCCAGTATTCTTCTGGTTCACAGTCCTCGCGACTGCGACTGCTGCGTGGTGTGCGGCGGCTGTAACTTTCGAATCATTCATGGTATGTGTATGATTAATCCACCCCCTGCGAGACTCTATTAACCAATTTACTTTATGGACAGGCTGCCAGAATTCTCAACGGCTTCTTCTCCACCGTTGCCCAGGGAGTAAGTCGCATAGCATCACTCTCGTCTTGGGTAATTGCTAAAAATATATCTCTAGGGCGGTCTCATGTTCATCAAAGATATGTTCTTCTTCCATGAACATGCCCGTAAAATCAATGTCTGGTCCAGTTTCATCATCGTCTCCCCGTATCTCGGGCCCCTCCTAACCGCCTTCATCATTAACACCCAAAAATGGCAATGGGCCTTTGGCGTCTACTCCATAATGACTGGTCTCTGTCTATTTCTCCTCGTTTTCTTCGTTGATGAGACATACTATGACCGTAAACTTCCCGAGTCGCAGCAGCCCGCGCGTGGACCCAGGTGGAAGCGACTGGTCGGGATTGAACAGTGGCAGTCGCGCCATCTGCGGAACAGTTTTAAGGATGCCTGCATGAGACCAATTATCATCATCTGCAAGCCCCCCGTGTTCATTTCCATGCTGGCCTACGGCATGACGTTCTCCTGGGTCGTCGGCGTCAACACCACACTCTCCATCTTCCTGGGCCCCCTCTATGGCTTCGGCCCGAAGCAGATAGGTAACCATCCCCATACCCACCGAACAAAAAAAATCTCCTAACCGAAAAACGCCCAAAAACAGGCTTCTTCTATTTCACCCCCGTCACAGCCGCCATTCTCGGCGAAATAGTCGGCCACTGGCTGCACGACCTAATCGCCAAGATCGCCATGAAACGCAACAACGGCCGCCTAGAGCCCGAGGCCCGATACGCAGCCGTCTGGATTTCCACCCCCTTCATTTTCGCGGGCCTTATCCTGCTCGGCTTCGCGCTTGAACGGCAGTATCACTACATGCTCGCCTCGCTGGGCTGGGGCCTATTTGTCTTCGGCATCATGATCACCACTGTCGCAACAAACGCATACGTGCTGGACAGCTACCCGGAAGCTAGCGGGGAGGTCGCTGCGTGGATCAATTTTGGCCGCACGACGGGCGGGTTCATTGTTAGTTATTTTATGGTCCGGTGGGCGAATGACCAGGGGACCATCAGGCAGTTTGGGACCATGACGGGTATTTCTGCGTTTGCGTTTTTGATGGTGCTTGGTTTGCAGTATTTTGGGAAGCGGTTGAGGCTGTGGGCAGGGCCGGCGAAGTTTAAGACTGGTTAGACTGTGGAAAGGAAAAGGGTGATGGGGTGAAAGGAGAGGGGGGGAATCGATAAGGGGTCCAAACTGTCGAGTGATCAGCCAGATACCAGTGGGCGATCTTTGATCTTTCTGTTCTGTCTGTGTCTGCGTCTGTGTTTGTGTGTGGGTAATGTTATCTTCTATTTTTATCTGTGTATATTTATAATATTGTCATGAAATTGCAAAATAATGACTTCTCTTTGCATATTAAACAGCGTTTCTTCCGCTTCACTGTGGTAATACTATGTGGTTAACTTAGGGCAAGCGAAACTTTATTTCCCATTTTTCCTGCCTCTCGCACATAGGAACATCCGCCCGCCCTTTGACATCATCAAGCGGGACCCGTGGCCCAATTGGCAAGGCGTTTGACTACGATTTGTGTCTTATCACATCAAAAGATTGTGGGTTCGAATCCCATCGGGTTCAGTCAAAGGTTTATCTTTTTGTTTTTTGAATCTTTTTTTTTTATTCCTTGACACACAGTCTCCGGCCCGCGCAAGTTTTCTATCATTATTTTTTCGCCCCGGTTGGGCTTCGGTTTTCCTTCGGGTTGAACTTCAGCCTTACGGAAGTTAACGAAAGAAACCCCTTTTTTCCTTTTTTTTTTTCACCGCAGCCGTGCACAAATTTTCTCCACCCCACCCATCCACCCATCCACCGCTCCGCTCCGCTTCCCACACAATGCAATAACAAAACGAGCCACCACCATCCCACCACCATCAATTCCCGGACCCGTGGCCCAATTGGCAAGGCGTTTGACTACGATTATCATATCAAAAGATTGTGGGTTCGAATCCCATCGGGTTCAATTCTTTTTTGCTTTTTGTGCTTGCTTGCTTCTTGGAATGGTTGTGTGGCTGTATCAAATTTTTTTTTTCTGCGGCGGGTGGGAGAGGGGGAATAGATAGATGAGGGGTTGGAACGATTACGCGCTTGGCAATTGAAGCAGATGAGGTATGTGCATTATCAGCATTGTTTTTTCTCCCCAAAAGGATGATAGTTTAATGAAAAGAATAGAAGTGGATGTTTGATATCATGTTCCGTGTGGTAAGGGGGAATATAGCGGGCGTGCATTACATAGATATTCAACGCAATGCCTAGCAGTAAGCAGGTTACTTCGTTATACTCTTCATGGGGAGAAAAAATAAGCTTCATGGACATAAGACTCAAGGTAATATGTAGTTTATATCTAGGTGCTTGTTTCCTGATTGAGTGTTATGGTCATTGGTTGTAGAAAATATATATTTAAGTGGCTAATCACCCACAGTAGAATTGGAAACCTTTTCATTTAGAGATAATTCCAACCCCTAGATGTTACCCATTCATACTAGATTTTCATGAGACTGTTCTGCTGTGGATCTACCATGTAAACATCATTACTCTGATAGAGTGCTCCAAAATTAACATCTATAATGATATTATCACTATTTTCAGAGTATGTAAATCAAAAAATCATATAAATATATTATAATATTATAACTACACTTCATAAAGCACTCTAACTATACTTCATAAAGCACTCCAACTATGCTTCATATAATATAATATTTTCATAATGTTTCATATAATGCTCCATCTACATTTATATATATATAATACTCCAATTACTATCATACTCCATGTAATGCTCTATTAATATTTATATATATATAACACTCTAACTATGATAACACTCTAACTGTAATAACACTCTAACTATAATAATACTTTAACTACTATAACACTCTAATTATAATAGCACTCTAACTATAATAGTATTCTAACTACATTACATTTAATGTTCTCATATAAATATGATAATAACTACCATGAAATTATCATATAATCACTGTAGTAGCACAGTCAGAAGATCAGAGCATGATTTAAACATAATAAAATCATCATATAAACACTATAATAATACAGTTAGAGCATCAGAGCATGGTTTAAACATAGTTATAATATAATTAAAGTATAGTTAGATTACTATTTGATTACAGTCTAGTTATAAAGTAATTCCCAGTCTAAATATACATTCTTTTAGAGGTATTCATTATTAATTTTACATTTAGCAGTGTATTCATCAAATTGATTTATAGCTACCATTATTACTACCATTAATAGAGTAAAGCTGCTATAAGCAAAGAAAAATCAGCTCTGATAATCAATTTAGGGGGTAAGAATCAAGATGATGTTGCCATTCAGAGGTTTAAGAATTAAAATGATATTACTATTTAGAGGTTTAAGAATTAAGATGATATTTACTTGGGTAATGATCTTACATCTAATAGTATTAGAAGAGTAAAGAATCTTGAAAAGAAAATATCAGCTTTAATAAGTATGATATATAAGGAGATACTCACTAAAAATAAGTGTTTCCTTTCCCACTTTACTAAAGAAATAAATCTAATTGTAGCTCTATACTTCTCAGGTCTATAATTAAATAATATCTTAGTAATAATAGTAATCTAGATGTATACCTATATCACTATTATTATCAAAATATCATTCAATTATAAATCTAAAAAGTATAGAGTAGTAATCAGGTTCATTTCTTCAGCAGCTCTCAGATTCCCCAGTAATGAAATATATTTTTTTTATATACTAATAAATCTTCATAACATACTTCCTGTTAATTGGGTATTCAAGTAAATTTTCACTATACCAGATAAATGCATCTAATTGTCTCTTTATACATTAAAATGTCAGCTCCAACAATCATAATATAGAGAAAGATACCCACTAAAATGAACTAGAATACTATAGATACTATTCTCCACATCCCTCAATCTAAATACAGTTAAAGTCAAGTATGAAGTCAAGCTAGGTTATTTGTAGTAAACTTAATTATCTTTTCTAGAACACTACAGATATTATCTTATTTTATTAGTTCTTTAATGAATAATGCTATAATGTCTTTCACACCAGAGTATACTATTTTTACTCTTATAATAATAATTATAATATTAGAATCATTCTGATATTATTCTTCATCATAGTGAGTCTGAATCTTATTAAAAATAAGTTTAAGTTTCTTTTCTCACTCTATAGGAAAAATGAACTTAATTGCCACTCTATACTTCTAGAGTCTATAATTAAATGAGATCTCAGTAATGACAGTAATATAAGTATATATACTATTAATTAGAATAAGACATTCTTCATTAAAAACTATATTTATTAATGATAATTTACTGGCCTCTATACTTCTAATAACACTAATTATAACTAGTATAGCTTTTGACTTCATCTTCAGATTCTCTACATCCTTCAACCACTAGTTTTAATAATAGATGATAGCCCAGATTGATGATGAGTAGCAACCCAGATTAATAATAAATAGCAGCCCAGGTTGATAATGAGTAGCAGCTCAGATTGATAATAGATAGTAGCCCAAGTTGATAATGAGTAGCAGCCTAGGTTATAATAAGTCTATATAGATATTTATTTTTAGTGGATGTAATAACTTGCAAGTAATCTACTAAAAGAGAAAGAAAATAAATTGATGGTATTAGCATAGATGCAGGATAGATATAGATAGAGAAAAGAAGGTTAGATAGAAAATACTCTTAATAATTTTAGATATAATATAAGTAAATGGGAAATATCAGCTTCAATAGTCATTATATAGAGGAAAATACCCTTAATGATTTGAATATAATGTAAGTAAATGAAAAACATCAGCTCTAACAGTCATTATATAGGGGAAATACTCTTGATGATTGAGATGTAATGCAGGTGAATGAAAAATATTAATTTATCTAGTAGTAAAATATACCTCTTTTATATACTAATATACCTTCATAGCATACTTTCATTTCCTGAGTATTTAGTCTCATCTCATAGAATCAGATATATTAGCTCATACTTACTATTATAGAGATATCTTTCAGAAATTAAACCTAATATAAACCTCTCCATTAAGTTTATAGGCATCACTTAATAGATCAATATTATAGTATATATCAGTTATCTTCAGGATATTTACTAAGTCAAGCATCAGATCACTTAATAAATCAATGTTACAATATATATTAGTAATCTTCAGGATATTCACAGGATTAAGTGCTAAATTATAGGTGGAGGTATTGCTCTGTATTTAGCTCTGAATGCTATTCATCATGGGAGATATTAAGGCCCACTCTGGGCTTGTTGCATGAGATTATATAGGAGAGTCTATTAGTAAATCTTGCTCATGAGGTGTACTAAATGAGCTATCATACTAAGTAAATATTAGTACAGGAGTCTCCTACTTCTAAGCATATTATTTTTCCATCTTGTAGCATCATTTTCCAGCACCAGACATTATAACTAGTTATTATAAAGAAGATGCAGTCTGAATGATGATGATCAGCCACTATTAGTATGAAAAAAGAGAATAATTATGTATAGAGTAATAGATTGACTTATTAATTACTATTAAAGAGGATTTTAGAATTTGAGAGTAGCTAAAAAAATGACACATCCTATATACAGTGCAAAAGCTTGATGTCTTCAGGGCTATATTATAACCTGCTTCTAAACTTATATTAAATCAGTATAATATAGAGACTTGGTTTCCATATAGTAGGAAGGCTAATTATTATGTAATCCTCAGAATTATCATTTAGAATCAGTAGGTCTAATAATCCATCAGATCTAGTTAGACTTATTAATATGATTATAAAAAAAACTCAATTATTATATCTATATAAGTTATAGATAAAAACAGCTTGAATCTAATTAATTTTTAAATTTCTATACTTAATAACATCCTCTTATATAAATATTATCTAATAGGTTTCATTATTATATAATAAATAAGTATATAATCAACAGCATCCTAATGAGAATGAGAGATGGTACTTAGGTATAAAAGTAATTTTTTAGTAAAATTAGAGTAGTCTTAACTCTGGTTTCAGAATGAATGGTTTATTTCAGTCAAAACTGTATGTCTATCTTAGTTTTTAAAGGAATGAATGAACATTCAGAAGGTTTGATATTCAATTTATTAGAATTCTCAGTATATTCATATCATTTTTTAATGATAGTAAAGATATAAGATTTACCTGCAGAAACTTTTAGGTATGATCTGAAAGATTCTTTAGCACATATAATTTATTAATTGAAAGAATATCATCAGATTTGTAGTCATCAACCCAAATCAAATTAATTAGGAAAGTAAGATAATGTTCATGGATTTTCCTTAACCTCTTCTTAAGTTTTGACTGAGAGTCATTAAATACACCATGAAAAGCAAGCTAAACTGTTCAATAAAAACTCTCCTATTAAAGTAATATCTTTTTAATATCACAATGATTTGTATGGCAGATTAGTTGTTTATAATCTCTATATTTATCCTCCCCTATTAACATATTATTGTTATTAGTAGTTTCATATTTCCTGATTTCATCAATATAGTGTAGTTTAATATGTATATTTAGTTGATTTTTCATTCCAATGAAGGATGCATCTTTTTTCATAGAGAAAGCTAAGTCTTGCTCCAGATCTTCTATTATGATAAAGGTAGAATATCTATCTGGCCTGATTGATACTAATACCTGACTCAGTGCTAGAGATACTTGTTAGCTCTGACTTACTAACTCTATATGAGAAGAAGCTCAGGCTTGTTGTACTATATTTACTACTACATTTAGGAAGAACTGTAGATATTAACAAATAATAATAATGATTTATTAGATTTCTTTTGGGTCATGAACAGCCAGGTTATGTGATAGTAAGATTGAATTGCTTCTTATAATTATTATAAATACATTAATAATTAAGTTTACTATTAGAGTGTTAAGTTTTGAGAATGCTAGTAAGAGTGCTTTATAAATTTAATCTTTAAGTCATGAACATTTAAGATCACATCATAATATAAGTGGTATCAGAATGAATGCCTGAGCATGCTCTTGCAGTTAGTACTTCTCTAGATAGATAAGAGATAACTGTAGGTATATCCATTCTCAGAGGAAAGAGAAGATCTATAATATTTAGAAATACTCAGTCTTTTCAACTGAAGTTAACATTAATTCTATTAGCACAGAATGAGCTATTTTTAAAATCCCTGAATACTCATTGTATGTAAAATCAGATGAAAAGAATATAACTAGATTTAAACTTAAATATATCTTAAATAGATAAGAGTCATTATCTATTAATTCATTTCTCTACTATAACTTCTTTCTCTTTGTCAGGTTTAGAGCACTCTCTGTCTGATGTTGAATCTATTAAGTGTCATAATGATAGCACTCATTTTAAATAATATTAAATGATAAATTTAATCTCTTTCAGTCTTCAACTAGACAGCTCTAATATAAGTACTCTATATTTAGGTCTTTGATATTAGCATTTTCATTCTACTGTAGCATGTCACCAATAAATGATAAGTAGGAAGAAATAACCTAAATAGTATCATCATTAATATTAATTAGGATGCTCTCACCATCTAACTGTAGGAATTCAGAAGATAAAACTCTAATAGTATCTGAGAAGTTCATATCATATAAACTAAATATTATTATAAATAGGTTATTACATTTCTTGCATTCAGCTACATTCAGAGCTAAGATTCAGTATATACCCATTAAACTCTAATATATATTCTGATAGAGGTCAAACTCATCAATAAAAAGCTGATAAGAAAGAGATAATACTTTCTACTCTCTAGTAAAGATATTCTTTAAGAACTTCTTCTCATAAATTATAATCTTTAGCTCTTCATATATTAGTGTTAATCTGCAGTATGGCCAAATAGTAGCCAAAGCTAAATAGAGAATCCTCTAAAGAAAAAGATCAGAAGTGGAATTCTCAGTCAGAAAGATATTATTAATTCCATTAAAGATATAATCAATAAAGATGTAAGCTCTGAATAAAATAGAGCTTACTAGAATGATATTTAATATATTACTTTTAACTAAAATTACCTTATATTAATGAAAGAGTAAATGAGGACTCTGAAAATTAGATCCTTCTACATTCAGAGTTAAATATCATATGATAGATTAGATCTGCAAAATAGTTCTATTAAAATATGAGGATGTCTCCTATCTATTCTTTCTAATAAATTATATTTTACTCATATAGTTGAAGTTAGTCTTATCTGGTTATCTGCATGGACATTTATTATTTTCACACTGATACCATATGAAATCAGAGGGGAAAATCAGTTCACTAATAAAAAGATACAAGGCAAATTTCCTAGAGTAATATTTAATTGAGCTTTCCTAGTTATATGAATGCTATAGTTTCATAGGAGAGTCAACAACTTTGGTCATCTCAATGTGCATGTGCTATTGAAACCTCTGAGACTTAATAAGCCTTAATACTAATAAGATCATATCTTAAAAGTATAAAAACATTAATGTATAATCAGTAAGGCATTTTTTAATATGAGAAAATGTTAGTATCTAATCTGAAGAGATAATTAGAATCTACATGCAGTATAATGAAAGAATCAGGAACTACACTCTACATTTCTTTTTTAGATTTAATAGTCCATTGAGAAGGTTATAAATCAGAATAATATCCTTCAGACTCCAGAGAATCTATAGTAATAACTAGTATAGCTCTTAAGATATTTCAGCAGACTCTATCTATAAAGTAAAGGTCATTATAAAAAGATCCATACAATTCTTATCCTGTTTATAAATAAGAAGCTTCACAGGGTTGTTGACTATATAAATATAATTAGCTTTATCATTAATGTGTGATGAGGTTATTAGATTATTACCTTGAATAGTCAGATTGAAGAAATTAACCTCTTAGATCTTAGAGTTTCTAGCCTCTTAAGCTTCCAGAGGATGTTCAGATGTAGCATTAATATTATTTATTTTATTCTTCTTAGTCTTAATATAATAATCCATATCATCATTAATATTATCATTCATGATATATTCATTATCAGCCAATTTACAAGCTGCCTAGGCAGTATTTAGAAGCTAATGTATCATGTTTGCTTCCTCATTTAGTTTACAGAGCTTATTATCAGAGTATGTAGCATCCTTATTATCATTATTTTTAGTGAGCTGATCAGATTGATCTATTACCTGATTTTCTAAGTTAAAAGATCAAGTAAATAATTAAATTATGTAATAGGTGCACTCTGATAAGCAGATCATGTGAGCTATATGCTAGAATTAAAATTGTAATTACTAGAGAAAGAAAGGAAAAAGGAAAAGGAATTGTAAGATCATATAATATAAATAGAAGGAAATTATATGAGGTCAGAGTGGATAAACATTCATATGAAGGCCTGGTTGGAGGCATTCAATTAGATAGTTAGAGATTGGATGAAGTTTGAGTGAGCTATAGATATAGAATATAAGAGTGTAGCCCTTTACATTATTTTCTCCTATTTGATTTTAGAGGGCAGGTAGGAGGGTTCAGAGAATCAGGTACAGTGTGGTGTAGGTAGAGTCTTATCAGGTAGATGCAGTTCTTTATAATAAGTGAGTATGATAGTATCCTACAGGGTGAAGATTAATTCCTATGAAGAGGCCTTATATCTGAGCTACTTCACTAGATACTGAAATCCTCATCTATAGTAGTAGTAGTTAAGAATGACTTTAATCTCATATTCTACCTTATTATCTTCCCTGATGATGTCAGGTAGATGCCAGTTGGTAATCTCTTGTAAAAAGAATAGATTAGTAGAGGTCTTACAGAGCAGGTTCATATAAAATATATTATAAATCTTAGATAGTATGTTAAGATGGTAGTTATGATTTCTCAGGACTTCAACAATGATATACTTAGCATATTAATAGTCAAGTATGTAAGATAAGTAATTAATTATAATGTTTCAGAGGTCTAGCTAGATCTTATTACTCACCTCATAGTATTCAGTAGGATTTTAGTGAGCATTCACACAGTTCTATTAGTTCTGCTGAGCACTGGCCATGAAGGATTCAGCCTACTCATAGGCTTACTAGAGTTTCAAGATGATAGTATCCACAATTTGAATTGAACTACAGGATGAAGTGGAAGATTCAGATGATTTAGTAAGATTAAGAACTTTAAGGTTATAATTATATAAGAGGAAAAATGAGCTGACATCAGTGCTAACAGCATCACAACTATTAATTGTAAGTTTAGTATGTGAAAGGAGTTCATTTCAGTTATCCTAAGTGTATGAATAGAACTTTTGAAGGTAGTTCTTAGTTGTCTGAATTATATGTTTAGTACTATTATTAGTTTCAGAGTGATAGGCAATCAAGAGATATTAAGAGATTTTAAGAAGTTAGTAGATTTAGACTTAGATAGCTCTGACAAACTAGATTCTACAGTTTAAGATAATTATATAGGATAGATCATATTAGTAATAAAATAGACTTCAGAGGAAGATTTTAGTCACTATGGGTATATCTATCTTCATATAGAGTTCAAGGATAATATCTTTACTGAGGCAGTTAATAATAATAAGAATATTCTTACAGTTATTACTCATAGGAAGGTCTACTGTGAAATTAATGACAACATCATACCAGATACATTCAGAGATTAAGAGAGATTTAAGTAGACCTTGATGATAGTCCTATCAGGTAATAACAGATTAGTAGACATTGTAGTTCTAGATGAACTATTAAATGTTCTAAGATATGTTAGACTAATAGAAATCTTAAGATAAAATTTAATAGAGCACTTTACAGTCTAAATAGCTAGTCATCAGAGAATTATAAGTTTCTTATATGATTTAGGTGTATAATGATTCTGAATCAGGAATCTATCATCTTCCTCAAAAGTATAATTAGAAGTCAGAGTTTATAGAGCATTTAGTAATATTAATACAGGCTTGGAGTTCAGACAGAAAATAGCAAGCTTTATTTCAAATAATTTAGATTATCATCTGAAGGTATTTATTGGAGGCAGCAGCAGTATCCCAAAGTCCTTAAAGTAGAGATGAGATAGTTATAATTAATAGAATAACAGATAAGACATATATTACTTCATGTAGTGTTACTTCAGATTCTTTGAGGATCTACAGATCTAACAGTCTCTATTTGTGATTTACTTAGTAAGTATTAGAGTTTTTAGAAGGCATATTCTATTCATATCAGGAGAGGGTGTTAGCCATGAAGTTCTCTGTGTCAGAATGATAATAAATCATAAAATGGAAGTAGCTGAGGAATTTAGCTCAACACATCTAATATTTAGAGAGTTTATGAGTCATTATGAAATATCAGAGGTTCTTATGATTTATAATAATTTTGAAGTTTTTTATATTATAGAGTTCAGAGTCCCATTCCTCTAAACATCAGATAATAATGAGGAGTTTCTTGTTATAGATCTTATAGTTGATTTTAGCAGGGCTGAGCTTCTTAGATATAAATATATAGAGTTGCAGAATGCCTTTATTATCTCATTACATGAAAGTACTATCTGTAATGTAACTAGAAGAGTTTATTTTAATTATTATTAAGTAATTAGAGTTAAATGTGATGAGCATCAGGGTAGAAATAAACATCTACTTAAGGTGTGTAAATGCCTTGTCTACTTTCTTAGACCATTAAAACTACTAGTCTTTACATGTGAGGTCAGTCAGTACTCAGATGATGTCAGAAAAATCCTAAATAAAATATTAATAGAAATTTATAAATTCTAGGAAGCCTCACACATTTTTTATAATTATAGAGGCCTCCTATTTGAGAATAGTAGTAATCTTCTTAGAGTCCATATGAACTTTCTTTCCTGCCTCTATGATGAAGCCAAGGTAGATTATCTCTTAAACTTTAAAGATAGATTTATTAATGTCAATTGGGAGACTATATTCATAGAGGTGAATAAGGACTTTTCAGATGTACTCTTAATGCTACTTGCAGAATCTATTAGTGAAGATGAGAATATCATTAAGATAAATAGAAGTAAATTCATTTAAATAGTCTTATAAGGCCTAGTTGATGTATTTTTGGAAGGTGCTTAGAGTATTTATAAGGTTAAAGAGGGTGACTGTTCATTTAAATAGATCATATCTCATATAAAAGGTAGTTAGCTATTTATCTCCTTCTGCAATTTAAATCTTATAGAATGTAGAAATAACATCCAGCTTTATGAACTACTTAACTTAGCTAATTTATTTAAGAGTCTCATTGATTAACAGTAGTAAGTAATAATCTTTTTGAGTGAGACAGTTAAGACCCTGATAGTCAACACAGAACTGAAGGTCTCTATCTGGCTTTTTCATAAAGAGTATGGGTGTGCCTGTAGGTGAATTGCTAACTCAGATGAAACCTTTATCTAGAAGGTCATTAAGAGTCTTATGAAGTACAAGTAGTTCATCATGTGATATATTATATAGTAATCCCTAGAGCAGCTGAGGATCTTTACCATCTATTTTCTCAAGTTTGATATAATAGTTATATACACTGCAGAATGGCAGGAGCTTCTCAGCAGCCTTATAATTAAAAATATTAAGAAATTCATGATATTATGAAGAGAGGACTATCATAGAGTCAGTCTTCAACTTCTTAGAGAGTTATGAGAGGGTCTTCTCTATGTCAGCCATGCTAGTAATGAAGATTTTAATGGGAGATTAGAACTTAAATTTCTAATTATAGCTTTGAAGGAGGTTATAGGCATTAATAGAGATTTAATGAAGGTTAGTAGTCTTATAAACATCTTTTTCAGAGATGTGGATGCCTCTAGAGAATATAACACATTAATTGCAAGCATCAATAAGAGCTTAATGTTCAGATAGTCATGATAGATCTAGTATGAAGTTGTATAGGAAATTCTCAATCTCATATATATAGATATTTTCTCAGAAAAATCTACCAACATCAACATCAAACTTCACCATATTTCATATAAAGCTGCCTGTGTCACCATTGACATCTTCAATCTTTTGGGGGTTAATTAGGATACACAAGAGGTTATGATAGTTAATCATGTAAGGATAAATCATTAAATAGTAATAGTAATCACTATCTATTATAACATTCATATTAAAAGAATAATTAACTATAATAAGTATAAGAATTATCAAAATAGTTATTTTCTTCTCAAAGATCTTTCTATCTAACTCTGGGAGCTTCTACTTACAATTTTATGTAGAAGCTAGTCTTTTCTCAAGTCTGACTTGGTGTCTTTAAAATCTTTCTTCTCTTTGAGCTTGATTTATACATTTATAGACCATATGAGTAATTTTGGGGGAATATGGGTTCCACAGCAGTTAGCAGCTCTATGCCCAGATTTGTTGCAGTTAATGCAGACACCTTAGGTGTGATAGTTAATAATAGTAGTAGTAATTATATTCAGAATATAGAATATATTTATATGAGTAGGCCCTATAGGCATTTAGTTTATAATATTCAGATCCTTCAGCAGAGAGATCTTAAGAAAGGTCTTTGTAGAGGTAGTAGGAGTACTACCATGGATTCAGCCCTGAATAGTCTTGATCTCAGATAGGTTATTCTCTATGCTACAGAGCTTCATATAATATTCAAAATATATAAAGGGTTTAATAGAGGCAACAATCTGCTGTAGAAGTTTAAACTTAATAGTCTTTTTAAGTAGGGCCTTCTTAATAGTATTATCTTACAGCTAGCTGCTGACTTTCAGGATCTTCTGATTGAATCTTAGAAAAAAGATAGAGAGTAGATTAATTTTCTGATGAATACTGTACAGCCAGGTTAGAACCTTCTGAGCTACTAAAGAGTTAGAGAAAAGGATGTTAAGCTAGTTAAGAATAATATTAGAGATTATAGAAATAAGTTTAGCATTAGCCTTCATTCAAGGATGGAATTGAATAATGACAGTGCCAGAGAGTTAGGTATAAATGTATCAGGCCTGATCAGTGGGAGATTCAATCACAAGGCTGTCCAAAGTGATTTTGGCCTCCACACTGAGGTGTCAGACAGGGTATTTAGAGACTTATTCACCCATGAATTTCTCAAGGGTGATGAGCCTTTCTTTTAGGTATCTCAGGAAGTCCTCAAAAGAAGCAGTTAGATGAGCAGGAGTTAAGATAGGAGTTAAAGTTAGTGTAGGTATATGATTTTATTTGACAATGAGATCAATTTTATTTGCAAGCTGTTAGATGAAGTTTTGAAATTCAGTATCAAAATTCTGAGAAAGAGTGTTATCTTTACATGGAGAGTTTATATTCATAATGGATTTAAAAGATTATTTGGATTTGAAGAGTTCAGAGGATTCAGAAAGTTTGGAGGATTCAGAAAGTTTAGAGGAAAATCTCATGAGATATCAATATAGACTGTTAGGGCTTTAGAGCCTTTCACTGACATGTTGTCTAGTGGAGCTGAGCTGAGCAAGTATAATAAGAATCTCTAAGAAGAGATCAAGTGAGTGATTACAAAATGTAATGGGTGCACTCCAATAAGTGGATCATATAAGCTATACACTAGAATTAAAATTATAATCACTAGAGAAAGGAAGGAAAAAGGAAAAGGAATCACAAGATCATACAATATAAATAGAAGGGAATTATATGAGGTCAGAGTGAATAAATATTCATATGAAGGCTCAGTTGGAGGTGTCTGATTGAGTAGTTGGAAATCAGGTAAAGTTTGAGTGAGCTATGAATATAGAGTATAAGAGTATAGCCCTTTATAAATTAGAATATAAATATATACTTCTACATTACCTAGTATAAGCTTCAACATAAAATCTCAAGATTTCATATCATGATTAAATGTTGGATCATTTATATTAGTATTAATATAGTTTTTAGAGGTATTCTATAGTAATTTCAGATGTCAGCCTCTTAAAGCTGAGTACTTATTTGCTCTACAAAGAGTGTATTTTCTAAGATAGTGAAGACTGTAGATGGCTATATTGCAGGTTAGATTTTTTCAGAGGAAAAAGTGGGAAAATTGAAAACAAAGTATGAATATAATAGCTTTAAAAAAAGAAATAAGGCTAAATGTATACTAAATGTACCTTTAAAAATAGAGGTCTTAAGTTACATCATCTAGTAGAATTATAAACTCTAATCTTTTTTATTTCCTTTCATTATCTATAGGTTTCTTTCTCTATTAGATATAATTTCATTTTCATATCATTATCTGGTTTACTCATTATCTAGTTATATCTGCTATTAACTCCTTCAGTTCAGAATTAAGTAATATGATTAGTTTCTATTTCATAAATAAGAACTTTATAAATGTATTGCTAATTAGAAATAACTTGATGGTCAGAGAGATAGGCTTTCTTCTATAGATCCTACACTTACTAGGAGCAGCAGCATATTAATAGAAAGCCAGAATCATATAAGTAGTATATCCTCTAATTCTAATGAATAGTACAATCAGGTTGTGTTAGAATTCTATAAGTAAATAAATTACATATAGAAGAGAAATCTTTAGTAGTAAATAAAATGATTATATCTTCTTACATTCTTCAGGAAAGTGGATGAATTGATATTATAGGTATTTCAGAATTACAGTTGTAAATTATGTATATAGATTGTAGTATAGAATGGCACACTTGATAATTTTCAGACATAAAAATATAAGATACTTAACTATATAAAGATAAGAGTTGACCTAGATATCTAATAGAATCCAACTAAAAACCCAGTCAAAATTGGCTGTGAGTTAAGATAAATTTGGAGAGGATTAATGAAGATTTGATAATAGACAGAGAAATATGAAATATAAGCTAATTAATAATTCTAGGAGAACATCATTATAATGAGCATGAAAATAAATTTCAGAGATGATAGCTCTGAATACTAATCTAATTATTAACTATAGAGATCAATAATCAGCCATTTCATATATAGAGTATTTGGCAGGGTTACCAATGGGGATCTAGAGTGCTTATAATCAGTTGATAAAGCTCCAACTTGAATTAAATAAAAAATATTATAATGCTGAGCTGTGTAATTAACACTATTTATAAGTATTCTAAAGTTAGAATAAACTGCTAATCTATTGATTTTATTATAGGAATATATCTAATGGGAAAAAGAGCTAGATAAAGCCAGCCATTCAGAATGTAGCATACATAATTATATTGATAAGAAGAGTATCTTCTAGTATTTCTTTCAGAGGTTTACTTTAAATAAGTTTTATTAGGTGTTCTATTAGACTGAGCTGATCCTGAACTATGAACAGTCTAATTTCATAGGATAATGATATATTAAATGTATGTGTTAGTACCTGCAATCCTGAAGATCAATGACTTATATCTCACCTAGAAATATATGTGAATCTTACTACCCAGATTAAGCTGTGAGATGATCTAGTTAAAAGGGATGAGAATAGATATATTCAAGTCAGAGTATAAAATAAAGTTATTAATTTTTAGGATCATATAGCCTCTACAGAACAATACAGTGATGTAGACTAGAGAAACTTTGTAGAGCTAATTACCCATTAAAAATCTAAAAAGAAATAGAAGTCTGATTTTAAAGTTAAGAAGGCTATGAAGAAGAAGATATACTTTATTTTCATCCTAGAACAGACAGAATCTATGGCTTTATAAGATATAATCTATAGCTTTAGATGTGAGATGTAGATTAGTAGTATTAAGTGCATTTTCAAAGTATATTTCTTATGTGAAAATCAGGATAAAATGAATTACTGATTGCAGAGCTAAATATATTAAATAAAGAATAAAGAATTTAATGATTTCATCATGGAGGAGATAATTCTAATGTATGATTAAAGAGAATGTATGGGTAAGGATTTTCAACTAAGTAATTATATATTCATTTTAGATTGCTTTCTATATATCTTCCACATAATATTAGTTTAATTTGAGTATATTTACTGCTACTAGGTAGTAAAATGAAGTATTTATAAAGTATTCCTAATACCTATCTTAATGATATGATGAAAGGTGTGGGAAATTACTGCACCTACTCTTTATTATTAATATGTACTCACTTTATAAATTTATATATATATATTTCAGAGCTATTAGTAGCTAATTCACATATATATTCTGAAAACAGTGAGAGTCCATATCATATATTATTTTAAAAGATATTAGTATGAGCTCATTTTATAGTCATATTTAAGTTGGCCAGTTCAGTATATAGAAAATAAAAAGAGATGATATTGATTTTGGAGGTGAACTGAAAGTGAGTAAATAAAGTAATATATTAATTATCAGGTGAAGTAATCAGATAATATCTAATTCATTACAAAACACTTATTTTTTCCTCTTCCTCTTCCTCTTCCTCTTTCTTCTTTAAATATACAGTTAGAACTCTGATTTTACATTCATTCCTCTCTTCTCTACTAATATAGACATCCTCTCTCCCTCTCTTACTTCAAAATATCAAGTAAGTAGTTATTATGCTTAAAGAAGCTTGAAATTTTAGAGATATAAGAACTGATAACTCCTTTAGAATGCCTCAAATAAAAGCTGCCTCTACCTCTATTACCCCTTATAAGACCTAAGATAATAAAACTAATTCTGAATCAGAGGAGAATTCTGAAGCTACTAAAATCTAGAAAGTCTCTATATGTCATTACTGTATAATAGACTATGTCTATCCTAAGAATTTTAATTAGCCCTATAATAAGCTCTCTGGAAGTAAGAATGCCTATAATAATTATATGTGAGATAAAAAAATGTGCACTGAGGTTCCTATGAAAATATCAGAGTAAATTGAAAATAAATAGGTTTTATATAATAATTATCTTAATATCTCAAATCTCTTTATTAAGTCTATCTATACTAAGAACATTAATAATCATATGAATGCTATGAAAGTGGAGTTGGCAGAATTTATTAAAAAGAAGTCTAAAGTTAAAAAGAAGCCTACTATAAGTAGAGAGGGCTTAGTTGCCAGTAATGTTAAAAATAGCTAGATAGAATTTAAAAAGATCATTGTACTATAGAAGATTATCTTTAAATTTAAATAGTAATAGAAAATTAGGAAAGCACAGCTTCAGTAAATAGCTAATTTAATTGAGGCAGTTAAAATATGTAGACTCATTTAATTATTATATTAATATAACTAATGAATTGTGAAATAGGGTGTGGATAAAAATCTAAGCACTATTAAATTTAGAATTTAGAACTTGGAAGATGGGGTTTACAGCCTGAATGTATAGATATAGTATTATCCAAGCTTAATATATTTTATAAATTCTATATGAATGACTCTATACTAACTAATATTTTATTTATATAGGTGAAATAGAAGATGAGCATAAAGAGTAAGATAAAGTCATCTAGTTTAAAGTGTTACTTTCTTCCTATTCACTATAATACTCTAATTAAGAGTTTCAATGAATTTAATGCTAATATGAGTTGAAGTCCCTCTCTCCCTATAATAATATTAAAGATAGAAGATTATCATAAATATGCTTATTTAGTGCCTACTCCCTCCATCTACTCTAATAAACCTAATAATGAGATAGCTGGGGGGGAGGCACAGTTAATTTCAGAGGTTAGAGAAAAAAATGAAGATACTATAAAGAGGATAAATAATGAGTTCTTTTAGATTTTTCAGGTTCAGATATGAGGTTTAGTTTCTTTTTCTTTTTTCTAAATAAATAGATAGAGATAATATAATAAATGAATATTCTTTTTAATTATTTCTCTATTCTAAAAATGAAAATATAATGAAATATCAAAGTTCTACCCCAGGAGTAGATGTATACACAGTAAATTCAATACTCTATAGTTATACTATGGCTTTAACATATAGAATGGTAGTAGGACAGTGTGATAATTAATCTCTATTATAATTTACTCTTTAATATATTTACTAGAGTATTGTGCCAGATAAATTATTAATAAAATATTAACATTATATTTCAAAGAATAATAGATATATTATTAAATTGAGGTTTACTATCATATCATTACTTTAACATATAGAATGATAGCAGAACAGTGTGATAATTAATCTTCATTATAATTTACTCTCTAATATATTTACTAGAGTATTGTGCTAGATGAATTATTAATGAAATATTAACATTATATTTCAGAGAATAATGAGTATACTATTAAATTGAGGTTTACTAGCATATCATTGCTCTGACATATAGAATGATAGTAGAATGAGATAGTAGTAGTCTATAATTTCATAAAATAATCATATATTATTAAAATCCTTCATGATTTTAATATATATAGGTTAAAAGCTTTAACATAAATGAAATATTAATATTAGATTTTAAAGAATAGTGATTCCATGATAAAATCCATTTTCTACAGTGATATGACAGCTCCAATTTGCATAACAGTGTCAGAGCTGTTGGAGCACTGTTCCAGTGGACCATGAAAATCTAGTATGGATGTGAACTGAAACCCCACAGAAAACCTGTACAGAGAAATTAAAAAATGCCTATAATCCCAGGAATTATTATACATGTATAAGGAAAAGGGTAACTGTAGATTCAACCCCCCCCCCCCAAGTGGTACTAATGATAACTCTGATTTCCGGTTGAATGGCGCTTTAATGATCAACCCGACATAGTTCAGTTGATATATTCTGTCTGCTGTGGCAGTCACTTATTCCTGACACTGTCGAAGCTGATACCCATTGACAAATCAAGCGTCCGAATCCGGTTAACAAGATCTTTAAGGGGATCATCCATCAACGATCCGGAAATATGGACAGAGAAAAGCATGAGTACGTGTACTTGCTTCTATCCATGCTAAATTCTTCTTTCTAATCGTCGCCACGTCCGCGAAGGATGGTAGGTCCCCCTTACCCCTCTATTTGGCAACAACATTAGCACTTTGATACCATCCCTCCAGCTTCCCAAATCGGTTCAGAGGCCTATACCCTGCATAGTGAACCATGACTAGACTTCTCTCAGGGGTTTGGTGTGTTACAGTGAGCATCTTGGTGAAATTTCCCTGTATGATCGATGATAGCAAGGGGTCAGTAGGCTTAACGATAACTTCTTGAGGAGGGTGACCAAAATGTGCTACAGATGGATTAAAAATTTTTACCCAGTCTGCCTGTGTGTCATCATTCTGAAAGTATATGTGCAGACTGTACACATTGGCAAAAGTTCTAGCTCATTGCTTAATTGCTGCTTGAAGATGGCTGCATGGTAAAATTCAGTGACGGTCCTTTGGGACATTTAATGGAGGCAAAATGATTTGTAGCTCTACCCAGCCACATTATTTCTCTTGCTAGGCTCACTAAAGAGCTTCCAAAGCTGTATGACTTCAGCATAGCCAAAGTTCATTATTCCGTCCATCAAAAGTGTTTTGACTGATTCAGTGATGATTGAGATTGAAGAGATGCCATCAAAAACGTCTGACATCATGCGCCGAACTAAAGTAAGGCTCTAGTTATCTGAGGATGACATCTTATTGACATCGATCTCTGAATTCTTCTTGGGCCTGCGTATCTGTCTGCGAATTCGGAGTAGGCTCTGGAAATGTGGGTGTCATAACGGTTGTTGAGGTACTAGATAAGAACATGGTCCCCTGGGCGAAAACATATTGGTGTATGGTGCTAATCATGTATTGCTTCATAGCCACAGCCGTGTGGTCTAATGCTTCCTTTTAGCATCAATACGCAGTTTGAAGTCCAGAGGGAGTGGGGACTGTACTTGCCCGCTGCCCTAAAAACCGGATACTGAGGGCTTCCCTGGAGATCCTAGAACTTCCTATGTAGACATGCTACTAGACGAAGCGGAAGAGAGTTGTTTGATTAGGTAGAGAGAAGCAGGGCCAGTAAAGAGATAGGGCCCGACCTACCTCACTGATGAAGGGGTTGCAGTGAAGAGCCGGCTAACTAGAGAAGTGAAGATTTCCTCATTCCCTTCCCACATGCACTTGGAAAAGGTTAAAAAAAAGGAAAAAATAATACTATCCCCTACCCGCTCGAAAAAACTTCCATGCATGGGAAGCACCAAAAAAAGAACAAAAAATGAACCCGATGGGATTCGAACCCACAATCTTTTGATGAGACCAAGTCGTAGTCAAACGCCTTGCCAATTGGGCCACGGGTCCTGATTTGTTGGAAGACCAGCCCCTCCTCGGTCACTTTGTTGCCGAGGCACAATTCCCACCTTCCTTCATCATCCCTATCCAAGTTCCACCCCGCTTGTAAATTCAAAATATGTGATTCCTACCCAACGAACAAATCTCTGCTTGGCCCTGTAAACTGGAGACCAATGCCTTTGCGACATCCACTCGCTTTATCCTTCCAGCCTCAAATCTAGCATCAATCTAACCTTCAACAACAAGACCCCGAAGAAGAAAATTTCCATCCCCTTGCCAAAACGGTGGCTTCATTACCCTCCTCCCATCCATTCACATGTCTCTAAACCCTGGGAGACTCGGGCGTCAAGTGTCATCGTTATGTATGATTCCTTAGACAACTCCGTTTAACCGGCAATCTAACTGGCCACGGCGTCAAGGATCAGATAAATCCCCATGCAATCGTTACCGCACCTTGAAGCGCCACAATGCCAGGGGCTGCACAACTTAATAGGCCAACTACTTGGGCAAGTCCTCCCGTATTCCCGAGAAGCCATGGCTTGATGGGTGAGAACTTTGTTTTTCATTTCTCTTTTCCAAAAGGCTTCCTTTTTGCTTTCCAGCAGCACGCTAATGCGGGTGCTTTGCGTTTTCTCTTTGATAGGACCGGCAGAGACAACCCCGTTCCTCGGCTCGATGCTAAAATGCGGCATCAAAAAGGTGGGATGTTTTAGTTTCTTAATCTTACTACGATTTAGGGAATCAGAAGGGGTTGGGCATCACTCCTTGAAGTACTCTTCTGGTTTCGAGATCTATGACAAGAGTCTCTAAATTGTTCCTCCCCTTCCTGGACGACTATGGGAAGAAGGAATCAAAACGTGATCTGCGAAATCTATTTCGAGCAGACTAAGTTCAGACAATTATTCAACCTTTGAAGATCTCAATGACCAAGATGTCAAAATATGGGGTGCATCTATCCTGCAGATAGAAAGTGAAGGGAATGATACCCTGCAAAGGGAAATATGCGAGGATCAATCTCATTCTTTTCAAGCCAAGCCCCTTCTATCCCTGCATGGGCCAACTTAAATTTTGCAGAGGAGGGATTTGGACAAGCCCGTACCGACTACGGAGTAGATCTTCTCTCTCGCGACGGCCTTTGACGAAAGGGGTAATGCACCATTTTATGAAGCAGGATTCTAAGGACGCCAACTCTTTACAATAACCATGATTGCTGCCAGCCTCTAGGATTTACTTCAACATCACTCCAGGAGCTGGGTTCACTCATTCGCGTGTTCTTGAAAACCATTTATTCTCTCTCCATTACACAAGCAAGGAACCTCCCGGTCTTGGTGGCATCCATCCCCCTAGACGTTGACAATGGTTGCATAATTTATATGTTACAGGCACATTTCAGGGAACATTCTCTTAACGATCCTTCCCCATCCATGCAAACTCTACTGCCTTCTAGAACTACAGTGGGGATACGGGAACCACGGTTTGAGGAAATGATCATCACTCTGTCAGAAGCATCCTACTCCCCTCATTGGAGTACGGTTTCTTACGTATGTAGTTACTATACACACATCTTAAAGGAACCATATATGTCGTGTTCTCATACAACTTTGTGCCAGACCCGTCTAACAATGGGGTTTAATCAACATCAGCTACTCCATCATCATCTCTCTTGATCAATTAAGTATTATCGGCATGCGGGTTTCCGGCCGTAAAGTTGAAGATCTTGGTCAACGTGAAGAGAGATTAAATAACCTCCCACGGCCTGTTACCTTCGAGAGACGACATCCTTAGGAGGATACTGGTATCTATTTTACAAGGTCTGTAGCCACGCAGTACAGACGCCAATAATGGCGGAGATGTTGTACATACTGACAAGGAAGCCACCACTTCTTCATGTCTTTGCAGGGGATATGATATTGGACAGCAGTATATAGCCTCAAGGTATGTATTTCTAACATGGCTTTCTCAAACTCGCAGTTTTTTGGAAAAATATATTTCTCAGGTGATGAATAAGCTGCGACTGGAACATTAGTTGAAAGCCGTAGATATTCCGTTGTTGAAGCGCAATCCTGATCTTATCGATAGCAAAGTCCCACCGATGTAAGCGCCGCCATTGTCG
Organism: Onygenales sp. PD_10; assembly: GCA_032988465.1. Classification (NCBI taxonomy): domain Eukaryota; kingdom Fungi; phylum Ascomycota; class Eurotiomycetes; order Onygenales; species Onygenales sp. PD_10. The sequence continues at coordinate 159,550 of JANTQH010000001.1, forward strand.
GAAACACGAACAACAAAACCAAGCGGACGCTAGTAATCTCGGGGGCCCACTGTCCTGATGACGCCCGAAGTCTTTTAGCACTAATTTTGGGCTTCCGTTTGACCCTGCTAGGGCTGGGGCTGGTTCGATCTCTGTGCCAAACCCCCTCGAATATGCCTGGTTATTAGTGTGTCCATCCAGACTTCAGGAATAGATGGGAGAAGATACAATACAATGTTTCACCCCAAGGAACAAGGTTGTATATTTCAAGAGTTTGATAAAGCTGTTTTCCATTTGGGAATGGGTTCCAGGCCGTTTTGCTTCTCCCTATCAAGATTCTTTTCAATTGGTGCTTGCTCGGCTTGGTTTCCTAGCAGTGAAGGGTTCACACTAACTGCTGAATTTAATGTCAGTATCACCATCACTATTATTATTTGTTCATTCTATTTCAGTCTTAGACTATGCAGGAGAGTCTCCCTTGCAGACAGCACACACCCACCCCGCCTTTTCAAGGTGGGTAGGAACCGTTGGTTACGCCACTGGGTGTGGTAAGGAGTAAAAAAAATATAAACGACCACGGTGCGATTCGAACGCACAAATCTTTGGTGCCGAAAACCAACGCCTTAACCATTAGGCCACGCGGCCTGTTTCTTGGGATTAAGGTCGAAAATTGGTGAGGAAGACAGGGCACATAATGGCAACGGATAGTTAAAGGGGCAGAATTTCTTCAGACTGGCCACAACTTCCAGGGTTGATGTTTACCCGGGAAATGAATCCGCGGCCTCTATGAAGTACCTTTGCTAACCACTTGATTGACTTATTCTCCACCACATCGTGATGGGCAAGATGAGTGACAAGCATCAACGCTTGATGAACGTGGATCCTTAGACCTATATGAAGGATTGCCCTTTGGGTACTATAATACCGAGAGGTAATATGCCCATTCGCAAGGTGCCACCCGGCAAACCCTGTTTCTTAAGCGATATTCACAGCAACTATACGGATATTATGATAATACTTAACCTTCCACCTGAGCTAACGATAAATAATACCCCCTGATGCCTGTCCCTGCGGGAAAGAGATTTCCACAGCATGCCAGCCGGGCCTTTGCCTATACGAGCACGACATACACGGATGCCATTATTACCCTTGGTTTACTGGCATTATGCTGTTCTTCCGGGATTGTTCCACAGCGAACCAGGCTTATTGGGCTGTTGATACAACTGCCGCATCTGTCCAAAGAGCAGACGAGTGAGGGAGGGGAAATGGAATGCGGAAACAATGTTTGTCTTCGGATCGACCCTCCCGCCCTCTCGATCTTGTATCTAGTTCCCTCCCGGCCCCAAGCACGGATACACACTGTCATTCTTGACGTTATATTTGCTGTCCAACTATATGACCAACTTGCGGAGTTACTTGCTCCATTTTATATTCAATGTCTTTCCTTGACTGGCTTTCGTGCTGCTAACTTCAAACACTTTGCTCGTACATCGATTTCGTCAGCGGATGGCGCTGTCATGAGAGAGACATTGCAGTATAGCCTCCTGGCAGACGATATCCACATCATTGGTCATGTCGGATCGGGGTCCGCCCCCTCCAGATGGGGATGTCGACAAAGGCCCGATGCTCCAGGCCGTCTCATGGGCTGAATGCAGTATTGCGCTTGTTCTGGTCATGGCGAGAATCTTTACGAGAACGAGGTTGATTAACCGGTGGGGTTGGGATGATGCCTTCATATGTCTTGCGATGGTAGGTATCTTTTTTTATTCCCATCTTTGCTCCTATTTCTTATATACAAAAACTATATGTTTCTGACCTCCTCCAAAGGCATGCGCCTGCGTAAACACCGTATGCGTCACGATATGCGTTCACTTCGGCACCGGCCGCCACGTCTACTATCTAGATGAATACCAAAAAGTCCAAGCGAACAAGTACAATTGGATATCACAGGGTTTTCATGTCATGTCGACAAACTGGGGCAAGGTCTCCGTTGCGCTTTTCCTCCTTCGAATCATCAACAAGGGGAAGCGCAAAAAGTACATCTTCTACACGGGCATGGTCATGCTCACAGTGGTTAACTCGGTCTGCGTTTACACGATTTACGGGCAATGTACGCCCACAACGGCTTTGTGGGAGGGAGCAGGGCCCGGGAAGGGAGCCTGCTGGCACCCGCATTTACAGAGGGATTATGCGTTTTTCCAGGGCTGTACGTCTAACAATCTCCTTCCATCCCCATCCTCCGTACCAAATGTGCCACGGGGTGTGTAGCTTACCAAGATTACCGGTTTCACACAGCCTTTTCCGCCGCCTCTGACCTCGTTCTTGCGCTATATCCGGTGTTCATAATATGGAACCTTCAAATGGCCAAAAAATTGAAGATCGGCTTGACATGCGTCATGGCACTGGGCGTAATGTATGTGTGCCGACGTATTCCAGTCAAACACCTCCCCCCAACCTCACTCACCCCCTTAAACTAACGACCCCCCTTCCAAAAACAGCGCCACCGCCGCAGCAGTCGTCAAGACAATCTTCCTCGCGGAACTCGCCGCCCGCGCTGACTACACCTTCGACACTATCTCCTTAACCACTTGGATTGCAACAGAACAGTATCTAATCATAATCGCTGCCTGCATCCCTACCCTCGGCCCCCTATTCACCGTCGCCATGGGTCGCGTGCCCTCCGCCCGACGAACGGGTGCCACACCGGGTTATAAAGCGTCGGACTCAAATGGGAACAGGCGCTACTTGCAGAAAACCCCTAGCGCTAGAAGGGCCAGTGGGAGTGGCGGGGGTAGTTATGGGTTCGGATACCGGAAGAAGAGGAGCGATTTGCTCTCGACGTATAATTTGGATGAGTTTGGGACGGAGATGTGGACGAGGGCGTCGCCGCCAAATGAGAGAAGGAGCGAGGATGGAAGTGAGGAGGCGATTATTCCGGGCAATGATGCGGGTGCAGCTATCGTGGTGGCTAGGTCTGAGGCGGGGACAGGGGAAGAGGTTGCAGCGGCCACTGTGGGGATGGGGGAGGCGGTGACGACGGACGGGCCATATCAGTATCAGTATTACAATCACGGCCAGAAGGGTGTTGGGGCGGGAGGTATAATGAAGACGACGGAGGTGCATGTTGAATCGGATCCACAGAAGACGAATAGGGATGGGGTGAAGGGAAGCACCACGGGGCAGAATAGTGTGCTGCTACCATGGGAGCCGACGGGATCGGGGTAATCAATTGCGGCTTTGGTCTAATCTCTTTCTCCACCTGGTTGGATATGCTGTTATTGTATAACTATGTACTGGGTCTGGAATGGCATGGAAAAAGGAGTAATGGATAATTAATGATTTATTAATCGACATTTTTCTACCCTTCATGTAGTTGGATATTCACCCCCTATCCCATACTATACAACACCTCTTTACCCCAGCCATCTCTTGATAAGTACCAAGGACAGCTTGCTGAGGTCTCTTCAAACCCAGAATATCCCATAACCTTCTACCCAGCCATCACCCAACCCAACCAACCCAACCGACCCCATCCCAACCTCACCAGAATGACAATTATTCCCCCCTATTCTATACCTACCACCCATATACACCATCTCCATCCCCCCCCACGCTCCCCTTCCCTTCTCATATCCAACGCCCACCCAAATAATCAAATAACCAAACCCCAAAAACAAAAATAAACCCCCCCACCTTCTAACATTGTGATACCACACACCCCCAACCCATCAAGCTAGCCCTTCGCCTCACTATCCATCTATCTGTCCCCAGCCCTATCGTTTTTTTGTTTTTTTTGAGGGGGCGCAAACCACATGGCCGACGTCATACCCGCATTTTCTTTGTTTCCTTCCTGCTTCCTGCAAGTCGTATGCGGAGTGGGGGGTGTGGCGCGCTGCAGGGCAAAACAAGGCAAGTTATGTATGTATGACGAAATGGTTAGTTTCATCTATATCTGTTTATTTAGTTTAAGATGGGTCCAACTCTTATCTTAATTCTTGTAGATACTAAAGGGGGAAAGATGGAGGCAAGGGAGTTTGTGAAGGAAACAATGCATCTGTAGATATAGTTATATAAAAATGGTCGTTTTTATTTGTTTACTGTTTGTTGGCAAATGCTTTGAGAGAGAGAAATGTAGTTAGTTAACCACCTCTAACAAAATAAAACCTTTACTTGACATGGACAAAGAAAAAGAAGACACCCGTCCAGAAAAAGGAAAGCAAGAAGTCGAAAAAAAAAAACGAAGGTAAACCAGTTTGGAATCCCATATGACAAGTTTGATATATTGCATTCCTCCCTTAAACCCCTCCCCACCCCACCCCGGCCCTGCTAAGGAACAAATATCATACAACAAAAACATCAACTATATATCCCTAGCAGAAGATTCAAGAAAAGTCGTACAGTGAATAGATTTCTTTCAAATCATCCCCCTCCCTCCCCCCAAGTCCGGGACCAACCAACACCCACACCCACGTCCATGCCCGGCAAACAGGCTCCCTACACCCTCCCCCCTTCACCTACCCCACTGAACGAACGAATCCACATATGTAGCCGCACGGTATTGTATCCCTCATGCAAATCGGGTCACAGCATACCTACATACTTCGAGGAGCGTTCGATGGGGCGTGTGTGACATGACCTAGTAGATAGATAGGTACATACATAGATAGATGAACAAGATGGGTGGACAAAACATAGGTTTAGGGGTAGGCACTGCATCATCATAAGAAATGCATAAAAAAAGGAGTCCTAAGTTATTATTGTTGTTGTTGCTGTACAAGAATGACCCAAGGATGAGCAGGATGAAAAAAAGTACAATATATTATATGTTGCCTGTACTGCTGCTGCTGCTGCTGGTGCCACATCCTGCTACACCATATACCCCTTTGCTCCTTCATGTATTCGACAAAATAAAAAACACAACAAAAAGCAAAACGCAAAAAGCAAGAGTCCACCCATGCCCAGCCGTATCCATGCTCCGTTAAATACAAAGCCCAAGCCCTGTCCGCGAGGGAGCAAAAAGCAACAACAACAAAAAAAAAAAAGAAGAAATTGTGAGATTCTTTGGAGTACGCCTCATTGTTTTCGGAGGGGGAAGAAACTCGATATAAATTGGGAACAAATACAAAATGCAAGGGGAGTGGAAGCGAAGATAGAAGCTCTTTTCTTTTCTGTTCTTTTTTTGCAAAGGGCAAGGAAATTCGTTTCGTGTCTTCACCGCTGAACGATGCTTGCGATATTTACGTTTTGGGTGCTGTATGACTGAGATCCATTTTAGATGCTGCAAGCTAAAGCTTTTTTTTCAGATGGCGTAGTTTTACCACACGTTCGAGAAAATCGATGGGTAGGTGGGTTGTGTATGATACGGTGGGAGGAGGGGTTGAGGTTTGAATGACACGATGCGATGAAGGAAAAGGGTATCATGGAAAGAAGTTTGACGCTTCATGTGGGACATAGAAAATGTATGCGAGGGTGTAACGTGGGAGAAGAGGAGTTTGAATCACGGGTCGGGGTTCGTCAACTACAGCCATAATTAGATTGAGGTCACATATTGCGGGAAGGGAAACCTACCCTCAGTACAGGTCGCGAGTAATCCTGGTTATCCTGCAAGGAGACGTTACTATGGCGGCCTCCGTTTGGATATATGGCTGCATCCTTTTTCATGCGGCTATCCGTGAAAGCGGGCACACTCAGGCGATTCCCAGTTTGGCTAGGAGCACCGTTTGAGCCATATGCATTATTCATTGGTCTGCTGGGTGTATAACTCATAGTTGGGCTTTGGATGGTGCCGTGGAAGCTTGGTGACGGGACAGGGCGGTCATATGGGCTGGTTGGCGAGTCGTCACTCATTTCCTTGTCGCGACGACGACGCATACAGAATACCCACAATACTGCGGCAAGAGCAAGGCCGAATGCAAGAAGGGCGCCGATAATGATTCCGGCAATGGCGCCACCGCTTAGCGGTGCACTGCCACCAGATGCATTCGCTGGCCCCGTTTGGCTCGACCCAGGACCAACGGTGAGAGTCACAATGTGGCCGGACACGGTTCCAAGAGAGATGGTCGAGGTACCAGTTGGGGCAGTCGTGATATGCTATTCAAAAACCTTAGTCAGCTCTGCGAACCCCTTAAAAGACAAAACGTGTAAATTCATGAAACCACAGCCATCCCAAAACGGGGTAGGTTTGCGTACAGAAGTTAATGTCGAGACCATTTCACTCTGCGAATCAGTGCTAGACGTTGTGCTCGCACGACTGAGGAAAGTGGACTGTACACTACTTGTCAAAACAGATGAATTTGGATCCAGTTCTGCGGTTGGTTTAGGGGCCACATCGTAACTGGGAGTCTGGCTCAGGGAAGAGGCAGACAAAGTAGGGGAATTGGAGGGTATAATTGTAGCGAAGCTCTCCCAAGGGCCAAGAAAGGTAGTAATACTAACCGACAGGGAAGTTTTCGTCGCCTGACCAACCGTTCCAGAGGCTTTCCTGTCTAATATCAGGTATCCGTAAAGACCTTTCTTAGCATTCCCACACCTGTCGCTCGGGAACCCGGGGCATCTATCGCTGCATTCGTCGATCGAGGTAGTGTCGCCCGGCTGCAAGTTGGAACACCAGCAGGATTTGCCTTGCAGAATGGCAAAGGCATATTTCCCGACGCAGGTATCGCGACAGGCTCCATTGGATTGATATGTGCTTCGCACTATTACGCCAAATCAGCTATAAGGCCCATATCGTGAGGATGATAGCAGTCAGTATAAACATAAACATACCCGCATCGAAGTCTGAGCCCGTATTGAGCGAGGAGCAGTAGTCCAGGGTGATAGCAGCGGCCGGAAGGACGATGTGAAGCACCGCAAGTACGTAGAAGACGAAGGCTAGGCGTGAAGGGAGGGCCATAACGTTCGCACGGGTCGATTCCACGGTTTCTCTCTGTTTGTTTCTCTCAGCAAGGTCTCTGCGATGAGACAACACGATTGTTAGCTGGGGTTCGGTAGCGAAACGGGTCCGTTTGGTATGCAGCCTGGGGGTCTCTCGAGATAGAGCACAGAGAAGTAAGACAAGGAGAAGCTGCCAGACAGGGCCAGTTTGGGGGGAGACAAAGGTGGGATGAGAATGAAGTGTTGCTGGCAGAGGAGGAGGGTTTCAAGCAGAAGACAGGACAGCATCGGCCTGGCGATGGACAGTGGAATTGACTGCTGAGTCGTTGACATAGGAGCTCAGACACAGCCGCAGAAGACAGGCCCAGCATATCCAAGAGTATTCACAGCAGGAATTGTCCACTGGCCAGGTCTGCTGGCCTCAATGGGCTGTATAGCAGCAAGCAGGCTGGAGAAAGCCGGACAGAGATTCACACACCTTGGGGGATCTGGTTAGGCCTTGTCTTGCTTGCCTGGAGGGCCCAGGATCTCTTAGCCAGGCAGCCTCAGGACACAGGGAGGACTACAAGGCATTGACAGCCGACAGAGCAACTGGCTGGTCAACAAAAGGACAGCATCGTCGCCTTGAAGGGCGAGGTCCAAGACGGCGGAACTCCAGCAAACTCCCGCAGCACTTGTCCAGGACAGCGGGCGAGAGACGAAACGGGGCCAAAGCGAGACGAGGGATGCCCCAGACAGCACCAACAGCAACAGCAGCGGAGACGAGCGGCAACCGGACGGGGAGCGGACGGCGGGCAGACCAGGAGAAGGGGACGGGGGGAGGTTGAGGAGGACGACGAGAAGATCCAACAGTAGCAACAAATCCACGATCGAAGCCGCCAAGCACCAGCAGCCACTTCCGGGCCCAGGAGTCAGGACCAGGCGAGTCGACCAGCTAAAACAGCTAAAAACCCCTAGTAGACTCAGTAGAGCCCGCTGGCCAGGCTAGCAGCGACGGCGAGCTGTGGGCTGTGGGCGGGCTCGAGAGACTCCGCAGTGCGAGCCACGGGCTCAGCGAGGCCGAAAACCTGCTTCTTGGATCCTGAAACACCCAGCCAGATAAAGGGAGGGATTTGCTCGGCTTCATCTTACGGTTGCGGTGCGTGTGCCACCCCAATGGCCTGCATCAGGGACGCGGTGGTTGTTCAAGAAATAATAAAGAAGCCAATGCTCTCCTGTCCAGCCCGCTGTCCAACCCGGCCGACCTGGGCTGTCCAGTCTTGCGATGGCTGGCTGTGGTCTGTGACGGTGGATTCTTAATTCTATGGGGCGCTGGCTGCATCGATGGCATCATCATTATCATTATCATTGCTATTGCTTTTCCTGAGTCCTGAGTCCTCCATCTCATCCCCAGCCACCCCCTGCACACGCACCCAGCAAGGTCATGGAATGCTCCGAACCCAGCACAATAATACGACCGTTTAAGCTTTGCCTGCCTGGGTGAAAGAAAGTCTCCCCTTGCCCACTTTCACTTTCACTCGGATCACTCCCAGTCGCCACCCCAGAGTCCAACCCAGTCCATGCCGCCTCATCCCAGCGCAATAATAGTAAGCTACAGTTTAAACAGCGCACGCACTACGTCAGGAATCGGGTCTTGTCGATCGCAGAGTTCAATAGCTTGGTGACTTGGCCGACGTCGCCACTCGCCTATCGATTAGAGCAATGGCAATAGATCCACAGTCGTTCACTGGGAGATCTCCTGTGTTTTTGATAAGATTCACCATCCATTCCATCGCATCCTCCCATCGTGTGGATATTTATCCCCGTCAGATCTGAGCTGACTGCACGGTGACGGCTGTGTATATAAAAGTACGTATGCACATGCACGCTCGGTTGGGAGCAGTTCGGGGAACCCTGCTTCAGCACCAGTCTCCAAGGTATGGTGGACTCAGAAAAACAAGCTCCATCACGTCTTCTATCAAAGTTTGGAGACTCCATCGTCCATCTTGGGTCAGTAGATAGCTAAATCCTTGGGTTTCCATGGGTAATGAACGTGGCGAGTACCATATCCCCAACCCAGAAACCAAAACCAATGGGCGTGGCTTACCGGAATATTTCCTTTTGGCTCTTGCTTATGCCGAACTGTTTCTGCCATCTGGCTAAACAAACAAAAAAGCAAAAAATAAAAAATCCCTTGTACGGTAAAAAAACATCCCTTGAAATCCGGAACGCTCCGCAAGACGCTCAAGGCACAGAAAGTCAATTCAAAACTCAAATTGGCGGTCAAGTTTCAACCATCAACAAAGAAGCTCTCTTCGCAAAGAATCTCGCCCGCGTTCAGCAATCTACCTGGCTCATTGTTCGACATCTGCTGTTCAACAAGGAATCCGTATGTTCAAACATTTGATCGGCGCCGCATATGGCGCTCAAGATGCCGGATAAAGCTGCCACCACCCAGAAACAAGCATCCAGCCAAAGTTCCCCAGTTAGACGAGAAACCGCATATTTTCCTACCAGTCCCAAACTTTCTCAGATCTGTGATATTCCCGCACTCCAAACCATGCTGTCAGAACCTGTGGTTACACACGGTAAGCAAACCAAAATAAAAGCAATCTTCATAATCCCATTTTACGCATCTCTCGCCTTCACCTTGCTGTATGCAACCCGGCACAACCCCTCACGATGAAGAGGATCACCCCGTTCCGTAAGTACGGCTCAAAATTTCCCCCCCTGCTAGCCACATTTTCTATCAGGACCAGCCAATCGACATATTCCATCCACCCGCATGGTGTGAATGCTGGGTTGTGTGGATGAACAACTAACCAGCCTAGCCAAGCAAAAAGAAACCATGACCGGCCACCTCACCATCACAACGATCTTCATGGATGGCTTTGAGCGGTGAAAAATACGAAGCCAGATCGATCCCTTCCCCGGCCTACATATGAATGTGCACTGCAGATTTTCTTGCTACAACTTCAAATATTTACAGGATGGCGGAAAAAATAAATTGGGGAAGCCTGCGAGGATCTAGCAAGCCATCTGCATGACACACTTCGTGCAGGAGGCTCAAGAGGGGGATGGGGTCGGTGGCCATCGGCCGTGGCGTTTGAGCTGGTTGGCATGTGTGCTGCATAGACGATTCGACTTGGCAAGGAGGAGCGGCTGAATGTGTCTCTCCCTTCTTCTTCTTCTTCTTCTTCTCCTCTTCTTGCTTGAAATTGTTTCGTTTGGTTTTAGCTGCTTTTTTGAGCCATGTGTTCGAGAGCAAAATCTGAAGGAAACCCATCTTGGCAAGGGTGATTTTTGTTATCCCATTTGCACATTATTGATGCAATTTACGGTGAATATAATGCCATTTGACGATTGGAGTGGGGACAAGCCTACACATCGACAACATGGTGCTGGCAAATATATAACTTCCGGCCCCAATGGAAAGGGGTGGCGGGGTTGGATATCTATATAAATCCGTCTGATCTCGTTACCAAGAACCAGCGGAGCGGATATCAACCGGGACAGTTTCCACAACCTGACCTGGCTGACTTTTCCCCTACCCAGCCCCTTTCAAACTGCTGTTTGATCAAAATGAACACCCAGGGATTGCCTAACTAATTAATTAATCCATCCCTTACCACCTCGCCCCATACAATTCAAGTTTTTGTCACTGTGACACAATTTCAACCCCTCGATGCTACGCTTCCTTCCAGCCCAAAATTCAATTCTCCTACTTCTGGCCCGTGAAAATGACTTCATTATTTATTATTACAATCTCTGCCTAGGGCATAACTACCAGTTCTCCTCCCCTTTCCTTCCAGCCGGGGCTGGGATGTTAACAAGAAAAAATCATTATTTCACAAACGACGTGGATATGCCAGGACCCAACCAACCATCTAGGAAGTTAATAACAATGCAGTCGTCGACCCAGCTAGAAAAAGCCCCAGAAGCGAGCCAACCAAGCCACAAACACTACTACCAATGAAACTACTTCGAACTCTCTCAATTTTAAGCTTTTCTTGCTCGCTTATCTACCCCGTCGGCAAAATCTCCTTGAGTAAGAGAGAGGCAGTCTCAGCTTGACAATGACTTTTATATGGAGCCATTTCTATCAGGCCAGAAGGTATCTGGCATCCAGACGTGCGGGGAGAAGAAATGGCAAAATAATCACTTTCCAAGCTTCCTGCTTGTGGGAGGACATATGAATTGGAAGGGTCCAGCCCTGTCATGCCTTTTGGATATCTTGGGTTGCACTTCGCGACCAGACCGTGGGTACTTACTCATTACCCTTATACTATCGGAGGAGTTAATAAGTATTAAAAAAAAAAGCTTCTCCAATGGAGACGGGAATTGTCAAATGTAGAAAAGCATTTAAATCGATTTATACTCCCTTAGATTATCATTTTCTTTTGATATTAATTTATCATATCAATTATTGAACACCTGTATGCAGGTAGTGAACCTACATGCTGGTGATACACAATCCAAGTGCAAGGTAACATACTCTACACGCCTCACCCGTTTGTGATCCCCTAATCTCTATTACCCCTCAAAAGGCAGGAAAAGAAAAATCATATCCCTCCCCCGGTTCCCTGCAAGAATAGCCTTTTTGTGTAATACGCAAAATATTAAGAGGTTTAATTATTTCCTGGGGATAAAATTGTGACATCCACATAATCAATCAGCTTTTATCTTTTATCTTTTTGCAGATTTTTACTTTTCTTGCAAGTTATGACCGAACAATCTTTCTTCGCTTCACGGGATATAAAATATCTACCTAGGAGCAAGGAGGAGGACAGGCAGGCGGAAGGAGAACTAACTCATTGACATCACAACTTTTGCAACTCCGCTGTATATCGGGTTTTTTGTTTCATCTTGAAATAAAGGTATAACTGCAACAGAGCCAAAACCCACCCATCTCTCAGAAACAAGCCGGCAAAGAACACGGGTTCTACATAACCATGTGCATCTTCCTTCTTGTATATAGTTACCCATCATACATACACACTTGCATACTAAACGCATGCTGTGGCATTCCATATGCAGGGAACAGGGTGTCTTGTCATCCATATGCTGAAGGCAACGACGAATGATAAGCTATGTTTTGCACATATGTGGTACAAGATTACAACTCTTGCATTATCTCAAGCACCCCATCAGGGGATGTCCTGTTTTTTTTTTTTTTTCTATTAAAACAATGGAGAGTGGGCTTTTTTCGGCTTATAGTTATGCTGTTTATATCCGATATTGTATTGAAAGTGATTAATCAGTAACTATTCCGGTTGGGGATGGACAGGCCAAGTATGGAGCTCCAAAATAATAAACTGCTTGAATGGTACCAAGAAAGAGTTGTTCAGCAGATAGATAACTTTGGCAAGTATTTGGGAAGGTTTTCAGGGCAAGAAAGGAACCTGATACTTGGCAAACAAGGCCTTGAACATGCATTCTGGAATGGAGGCATAATATCACTGTAGGATAGGACTACTCTGAATGCCCGAAAGTCTCCGAGGTCACCATGTTATTATTAAGCTTTATTGTTGAAACTTGGTGGTGGTTGAAGCAGGATCTTCTTCAGTTGGATGTGAAGTCAATGACATGCATGACCCCTGAAGATGTGGAGAGAAAAGGGGGGGAAAGAAAAAAGTTGGCATAAACTCAATTATGAGCCAACGAAAAACACATAGAAACAAGGAGAAAAATATCCATAAAATACACCTAGATCTTTTAGTATTTGAGCTTTGAGAAGTTGAGGACGTTACTATCCCTTCAATATCAAACTAAATAGGATATAAGCGCAGGTAAATGGCTCTATATTAGAACATGTAGTTGGTAATACAACTTGATATTAACATGCACGCCATACCTCCATAATACAGGGCAGTTAGCCTACTTTCATTCTATGGGTTATTTGCCTGTTTAATTTATTAAAGGTTTAATCCTGTGTCTGGCTGCCTATGTTTTCGCTGCACTTCTTAGCTTTTGTACCAGCTCTAAGTTATTAGGCATTGTGAGCATGAACAAGCAACCATATCTCCTTTCCTTTACTATTTCCACTTGGCCTCAAGGTTTAAGGAAACAAAAGACGCGCTTGGAAAGACTGCAAGTGGAAAATGAATCCGCGCAATGAACAGTTACAGCAACGATTTACCAGAAGCTGGAGGCAAAGACGCCATCCGTCATGAAATACCATTCATTCCTCCTTTACTTATCCAAAAATATCAATACATGGGGCCTAGGAAATCGTTAATAACATTAGAATAGAGCCGCAGATATCTAAATCCATCATACATGTATAGAAGTGCACATTATCACTTCAACAAGAATAACAAGACACCACACCCGCTCCATATATTCAAGAACAGAAAACATCAAAATCAAAATACCGCCCACCGCTCCTCCTTGGCCTAAGACCCCTTATTAAACCCTAGTTTCAACTCACCATCGCCTCCTCCCAATCGGCAACGGCGGCGGCATCTGACCCCCATCAACGTAAACCTCACGCTCAACAATCCGTTCTTCCTCTGCATCATCATACACCGGGCGTGACGACCTCTCGATTACTACATGCGGCCCTGGCGGCGGAGGGAGAGGAGCAGGCAAGGGGGGCGGAGGCGGCGGTGTCAATGTGGCCCGTTCTCGTTGGATTTCCCGAATGCGTTCGCGGCGGGCATGACGGTATTCCTCAGAGAGCGCGACGAGGTCTGCGACGTCGTCCTGTAATTTTTGGATTATTAGGGGGTGGGAAAATAGAACTGTTAAAGGGGGGGGATGAGCCTACATATTTCATATAAGCCATGATATAATAAAAATACTCCGTCTCCTCGTAGTCGTATCCGCGCCTTTCAATCGCCTCCTTAACGACCAGATCCTTCGTAATCTCCGTCCAAAGCCCATCCCGTTTATCTTTCACACCGATATATCGCCTCCCGATCCGGCCACGGTTCCTGTCCACGCGCTCCCGGTCTGACGCGTATTCGTCCCCTTCGGCAAGGAACTTTGATCGTCGAACGCCGTTATATCGCTGCCAGGAAACTTCCTGACTGGCACCACCAACCCCGTCCATAGTCACCCGTTTAGTTCCTGGAGGAACGTCGACGATAGCCCAATCCTTGGTTGCGCCATTATATGCCTCGCCAATACGGCCGCTCTCGTTTGCATGGCGATTGTAATAATCTGCTTCCTCACGAATATCAGCTGCTTCGCGGCGGTCTCGAATACCCTCGTCACGATCGCGGAGTATAACCATATCCCTGTTCCGCTCCCGGTTGGGCGGGGAACCTCTGGATGTTCGGTGTGAGATAATTAATTCGTCTTTATCCTGGTGATCGCGGCGAGGGCTTGGTCGCCGTCTGGGAGGAGACGGCACGGGGGCGAAGTTTTCTCGAGAGCGACGACGGTTTGATTCACGATCTATGATGATCTCGTCGTCGTAGGTTCGGCCGTTACGCTCTCGTCTAAAACAAAGTTTAGATTATATTTCATTTGAGAGTTAATCATGAGGCAATTAGACATACCTTCTCCGAATTTCAATTTCATCTTCATCATGGCCTGATGCGGTCTCCGAAGGGGGTGGTGGCCGGGGACGATGGACAACCTCATACCCTAGACTACAGTCAATCTCAGTCCAACATTGCACAAATCATTGATATCCAACTCACCATGATCCAAATGGCGATGATGCGTAATAACATCCTGATGAATAGGAGGCGCACGAATAGGCGGCGGCCCAATGGGACTATTCTCCGAAGACTCAGACGGCGACGAACTCTCCTCTCTCCTCCTAATAATGATTTCCTCCCTCTCGACATCTCCTCTGCCCCTGCCCCTCCCATTCCCACGATCCCTCTCATCCCTCCTCAGAATAATCTCCTCTCGATCCCCCCCCCTATTTCTTGATCTCTCCCTCTCATAAGAATCCCTATGGTACCCATAGTCCGCTCTACCCCTCCCCATACCAACATCACCCTCCCCCTCCCTCTCCCGCCTCCTAATTACCAAATTCTCCCTCTCCACATCCTCCATCCTCGGCGGCGACCGTTTCTCCACAACCCTTTCCCTACTCCTCACCCCTAACCCGGGAACAGCCTCTCGTTCCATCTCATGGTCAATAAACTCATAACCTTCTTCTCTCCCCCTCGGCCCTCTAACCGCCAAGGGGCCAGCGCTGGGGCTGCGTCGCCCCTGATAATGCCGCTCACGGATATAGTTCGGGGGGGAACGAGCGCGCTCTCGAACGCGGGGCGGCTCTGGGGCACGCGGGTGATGACGGGATTCATAGTCGGCGTAGTCATAATCGCGGTCAGGGTTGCGGTGGACATGGCGGCTTTGGCGGGACTCATATGTGTCGTGTTCGTAGTAGGGGCGGCGAGACATTCTGTGTTTAAGGTGACTTGCAAAACGGAAATTGGAATGGGAATGCTGCTTCCGGACGCTATTTGTATTTCTTTTTTCACGTTGGTCTTTTTTAAGGGGTCATTAAAATGTGTGTCGCCGTGTTTCCTATGGGTTTTGCAAAATGGGTATATATCGAACTGGGTATCAGAATGAAGAGAAATTGTAAGAGCTCAATTCAATCAAAGACAGACTGGCATATAAAGCAATGGTAAATGTCCAAAATCGCATCAGACGTTTCCGGCTTTGTTCACCCTTCTGTGCAGGCAATTGGTAGGGACGGATGCAATGCAATGGCGGCAACATGCGGCTGGCGCGGGAAAGGTCATACAAGAAAGAAAAGCAGAGCAGAGCACAGCTAAAGTGGAATTAAAAAAAATAAAACGGATATAAACCAAAAGAAAAGAGAAATTGGCGGTGCTTTGAATATAAGCCTCGTAGAAAAGTTGCATCGACCGAGCTATTCGCACCCCAGACACCGATGATGTCATCGCCCTAGAGCGGAGCAAAGGCCAAAACAAAATTCAAGGAACTGGATTATAATTCCACTAGATTAATTCCAGGGAAGATAGGATATTAGTGCAATAATACAAGTCTCCGTGCCAATTAGATAGAACGATACTTCAACCTTTTTCAGTAAGGGGTAATATGTCATCAGAAAGGTGAGCTGGAACCGTGGTTGACAAGGCATTTCGGCCCCGAAACCAGTTACCAGCCGCTGTCTTTGAAAACCAAATTAACTCATCAAAGATGCAGCTCCCTGAGTCGCCTGTTTGAGGGAGAGAATACCTACTCCATGATGGCCAGATCAGAAAACACAGCATCTACCCGGGTCATGCTTTCAATGTTGTATGATGAGGATTCCCGATATGGCTGTGGTGATAAAAAGGCGATATTCGAAAGCCTTTTGTGGGAAGGAAATTGCAATAGCTTGTTTCTTCGCACCAAGCTCAGCGGGCTCGATCTAGTAGATGGCGTACTAGAGAGCTCCCAGCACGCGAACACAGGCATTTGCATGACCCTGCACCATGTAACCATGGGCAAAGAACTTACCATGGATATTTGACAATGGGTCATCCTCGATCTTCCACCCGGACTTCGGTGATGGGGATGTTGACTAGTATATACGGAGTAGTTCCAATGAACATCGTGTTTTATGCCCCAGGGTTGAAAATCTCTACATGCTGTGCTCTTGCACTTATGCCACAACAGCTCTAGGAGTATCCCCTTCACTAGTCCTGTAGAATGGCTGTCAACATGGCACATTGTTCTCAAGAAGGATTGGTCAACTCATCGTCCCTGTTCCTGCTGAGCTGCATTGTGTGACCACTGTTCTCTGGATTAAAGGTTTCCTCATTTTGTAGCTTTCGGGGCAGACCTAAATGTCCTGACTTGATTGATATAGGGTGCCACTAATCCATTCCTGGACTAGTGGAAAATGCACGTGATCTACGACGAGATGTCTTGGCACTGGAGATATCTTCTTTGTCTGCGAGTGAACGACATCGATCTTCTATCTCAGGATTAACTCTGGTCGCTGATAATAGCCATTGACAATGAGCTACTTTTTGTTGAACTGAGAATAATCCGACTTACATCTTATTCCCTCCCAGCTCGGTATGCACCTCCATTGCAGCCTCTATTCAATGCATTCCGTGAGACAACACCATGGCAGAATCCAAACAAGAAGCACAATGTTGAAATCTGCAAAGGGTTTCTGTTTAATCCCAATAAATGATGTGCGCGACTGGATTTGGCCCATCTCAACATGTAATATCAGGGGGGACCGTTGCCCAAAATCCTTTTTGTCGTTACCTTTCTTTTCCATGGTTTGATATCATCACATATCGTTAAACCCGTCCTTAGAACCCCTTAGGGCTGGAATGAATCTGGTTTACGCGCACCTAGCCGAACTATATTTCAACCCAAGGAATCAATGGCCGCAGATTTACTCGGAAGTGATGTGGAAAACCCAGCACTAGCCCTCTGACATCAATCATGACAGTTGCAATGATGTCATATCTTGTCAACTCAATTCTCCAAAGAGTTTATGAATGGCTAACATTTAAACAAGAATTGGCTGGTTAGCTGGTTATGACGCCCACTTTATCCTCTCTAATTGACTTAAAAAGCCCCAGTTTCTTACGACAGGGAGAAGAGCTTTAAAGCCAGTGTTATCTGTAAAGTTACACTTCATTATGATCCAAACGGGCTTCCGTCGCTGCATCTCCACACGCATCTTTATTGCTTCATCCTTGTCTTATCGAACGCAGAAGACAGTCGACGCCTCAATTATAAAGGGCCAGTGCTTCAATTCCTTTGCGTACAGAACATTCCGAACAACCCTTCCCGCTGTCAGGTTTAGTTCCAAAGCCACCATGTCAGAACCACAGCACTTCATGCACACAACGGGCGAAACCGACCCTGTCTGGGTCCATCTGATGCCCTACTCGAAATTCCCTAAATTTCCTGCCCTCACTCAGGACATCGAGACCGATGTCTGTATCGTTGGTTCAGGAATAGCAGGGGTTTCAATTGCCTATGAAATGGTCACTCGCGGAGCCAAAGTCACTATGATTGATGCGAGGGATGTGCTCTCTGGCGAATCCGGGCGGACAAGCGGCCATCTGGCCAATGCTTTGGATGACGGATATGTCGAGATATCCAAAAAGCATGGTCTGGAAGGTGCCAAAGTAGCGGCGGATAGTCACACATGGGCTTTGAACCATGTCGGCGAGGTGTCAAAGAAGCTCGGAATCGAATGCGAGTATCGTCACTTGCCGGGCTATGAAATCTCGCAGTATACCTGCGGAGACCCCAGACATGACGAGGAGATGAAGGGACTTCGGGAGGAAGTGGAAACGGCAAAGCGCTTGCCCCTCGATGTTTCCTATAACGACTCGTTCACCGTTAAAGGCTGGGACGGCAAGCCAGATCAACGAGGTGCTGCCATCTTTGCCAATCAAGCAACATTCCACCCCACAAAGTATCTCGTTGGGGTATTGAAATGGTTGAAGGGCCAGCCAAACTTTCAATGCTTTGCGCATACGAGGATGATGTCCATCCAAGAGACAGGCGTGGAGATTGCCGGACTGGGTCACAAGAAAACGAAGATTCATACAGAGAACGGGCATACAATTACCGCCGATCACGCCGTCGAAGCAACATGTGTTCCACTGCAGAAACTCAGCATTATTGCCGAGATGGAATACTACAGAACCTATTGCATCGCCATACGGGTCCCAAAGGGGACCATTGAAGACTGCCTCCTCTACGACGAGGCCGAGGAATACAAATATATCCGCTTCACCCCGTGCGATGAGAACGATGACTACCTCGTCATTGGCGGATGTGACCACAAAGTCGGCCAAGCGGACGCAGCTGGTCGCTACGAAGAGCTCGAGGCCTGGGTCCGCGAACGTTTCACTCGCGCTGGCTCCGTAGACTACAAGTGGAGCGGACAGATATACGAACCCGTAGACTACATGGGTTTCATCGGCAAGAATCAGGGCGCAAGTCATACCTATGTCGTCACGGGGGACAGCGGAAATGGACTGACGCATGGCGTTTTGGCCGGCAAACTGATCGCCGATGAGATACAGGGCATCGAGAACCCATGGGCCAAGCTGTATAACCCAAGCCGCCTCGCCAGTATCGCGAAATCCCTGCCTTCCATGATTACCCATGACGTGCAGATCAACGCTCAGTACAAACGGCTTTTGCAATCAGACATCCAGGACATCGAGGACTTGGCTGCCGGGACAGGCGGTGTGCTGAACCCCGTCACTTCCTCGCCGATCGCGGTATATAAGGATGAGGCAGGGAAAGTGCATCGATACAGTGCCCTGTGTCCGCATATGAAAGGAGTCGTATGTTGGAACAACGCTGAAAAGAGCTGGGATTGTCCAGTCCATGGCAGTCGGTTTAGCAAGGATGGAATCTGTGTGAACGGCCCTGCCAAGGCGAACTTGACACCTGCGGATGAGGCTGGCAAGGCGGCGCAGGAGATCGCAGTTGGTTCGTGAGAGGATCCGATTGCGAGTATTGGAGAAAAAAGATGGATTGGCGGTTTGTGTGTCATTCTGAATATTGCATTGTACTACTTACTAATATCTAGTGGAATCCCCCCCCCGCCCCCTAGTGGAAAAATCGAACTTGTGGGTTAATTTATAGGATTGTCGTACAAATCTTTTTATATTTCAATAAGCCTAATCACAAGGTTAATTCCCTCATAGAACCCTTCCTAGTCCCCCGGCCTGTCTACATATCCCTCTCGATTGTGAAATGTGGCCGGACTAGCGTACCAGTTCACCAACTGCTAAGAAGCATTGCACCCCTTAGCACAAAATAAATCAAATAATGACATCCTTACATCCCCAGCCATTCATTCATCCAAAAGAAGCAAACTCCCCAAATGAGGCCCAGAATCCAACCAAGCCGCCCTCGGTAGATCATTCGTAGTTGTATGTACGTACTTTTGCTTCCAAAACGACCAGTACAAACACCCCCCATTTCATATAGCTATGCGCCACGAATACCCAAAAAGAACAGACATAAACCAATCCGCGCGAAATGCCCCCCCGAAAAATGGGGGGAGAAATCAAAATAAATCCAACCGTATCCAAAAAAGAAAGGTCCAAAAAGAAAATCATAATTCACCCAAATGCCAACCGACTCTGTCGTTTATCCACCTTCCCCCTACCACCACGACCACGGCCTTTCCCTCCCCTCCCACCACTCTGGCGAGGAGGGGGTGGAGGCGTGGGATGTTGTTGCCGTTGCTGCTGCCGTTCCTGTGTATCTAGATCTTTGGCAAAATGCCAATCTTCATGTTCTCCGCTTTCATATTCCAGTACTGTTTTACCGCAACGAGGGCATGTGAAGGAGGGGAGAAAAGGTGGTGGGGATTTTTCTTCTTGGATATCTGTCTCAAGAAGGTGGTGGTGGGCTTCGCTCATGTTGGCCTGGTCAAGGGCTTCATCATGTAGGAAGAGGGATTCTTCGTCCTGTAGTTCTGAGAGGAGGGGATATTGGAGGGGTTCGCTGTGGATATCATTATAGGGGTAATCGGAGATTTTCCTCCGCTTCGCAGTGTCAGGCGCAACTGTATCAAAATGATCTTGCGCGAGCGGGACATCAGATTTAGGACCCTTATTCCCCGGGAGGAAAAAAGAATCCAACCTTCTCATCCCCGTCTCCCCATCCTCAAACCCACCCACGTTTAACGACAAATTTGCACAGGGCCAAATATTCCCTTCCCCAATAACCTGCGTCAACAACACCTTTGCCAACTCAAATAGCAAGTCATCAGTAACCGGCTTCCCTGTCGGTATCGGGATTTGCCTGGACCTTGACTGCCCCTCCGGCATCCGATGATGAATAGTAATAACCTTGGGCCGTCGTTTATTCTCCGCGACGCCCTCCTCCACCAACCGCCCATAAATATCCGCCACAAAGATCCGTAACCACTTCTCCGCCTGCCCTATGGAAGTAATCCCGGGCCGGAAGGACTTTGTAGAAAGCATAGACTTGATCTTCGTCCGCGTCGTGACCTCGCTATACTCCTCGCCCCTGATAAGCTGATAAAGCCACGGCCCCGTCTCATCACCCAGTTTAGACCGCATCTGCTCCAGCGACACTTTGAGCAACTCAGCCACCTCGTCCGTGCCAAAGGTCTCGACAACATGCCTCCCCAACTTCCCGCCCAGCATACGGATCTTCGTAAACTTGAACCCGCCTAGGAACTGCTGCACGGCGCGATTGCGCACGATAGTCTGCTTGTTCGGCTTATTGCACGCACTCCCCAGCTTGGCCATCATCTTATTCCTCGCGATGCCCGCGGAGCACGTATATTTCAACCTCTCCCAGACCGCCTGGCGTATATCACGCACAATATCCGCAGCAACCAGCATCGCCACATCGTCCCAGTCCGGATCATCCTCCTCCGCCTCCTCAACATCCAAATCAACCAGACAATCCTCCGGCCGCCACGCCAACACGGTCGTCGGCGGCCTAGGCAGCTTCTCACCGGGCTCCCTCGGCCTCTCCCCCTCCGCCAACACCGGATACCGCTGGAGCAGCGCCGCATGCACCAGGGCAGACAAATCGACAAAAACCTCATCAATCCCCGCCTTCTCAATCCTCACCAAATGCGCATACTCCCCACCATCCCCACCACTCGCACCACCACCACCACCAACCATCCCCTTCCCCCGCTCCCCATCCCCCCTCAAATCCACCCTCCCCGCCCACCCCTCCAACACCCCCCTCACCACCCCCAAAATCCTCCGACTCTCGACCCGATACGGCTCCAACGAAACCTTATCACTCCCCATCCTCTCCGCCGCATCCTCCCTATACGCCCAGCGCCCGCCCTCCCCCTCGCGGAACGTCGCCACATGCTGCGTGACCAGCTGCGGACAGCGCTTGCGCGCCTCTGCGGCGCTGAGCATGCGGGAGATGCCGAAGGGCCGCGCGGCGTAGTTTACGGCGATTAGGGAGTGCCATTGTTGCACGGCGAGCGGGGTGGTGGGGGGCAGGTGGAGGCGGACGATTTCGCATTGCGCGTAGAAGGCGTCGAGGTCGATGTGGGTTATTAGGCGGAGAGGGGTGCGGGGGTTGTAGGTGGTTAGGTGGGTGAGGTTGCGGTGGGTGAAGGGGGAGGTGGGTGGGGGGGTGGATGGCATTTTGGCGGTGGTGGTGTGGTGTGCTGGGTGTGCGCATGGTTGGGTGGTGACTGGTGATTTGGTGGTGGTACTGTGGTAGTTATGACGGGTGTATAGAGGTCGTCGACATGATAGGCAGGGGGTGATGGTGATGATGGTGGTGGCTGTTGTTTGAGAGAGGGAGCACTGGCAATGGTCGAGTTTTACCACACAGGAATTCCCATATCTAGGGCTCTATTCGCCCATACGCGGCACCTATCCTGATCTACCTCCGAGACTTTACCCATATCCCCCAGGACAAGCAGGGCCATTACATTTTCTACGAAATTGATATATCGTCAATAAACCCATTCGATATCTCACCAAAGCACGTCGCGTGTCGCGGTTGGAGGCTCGTCAATTAACTAGACGCGAGATCACATGATTCCATATTGCTTACTAATTTACACTGCCAAGACCCCGCTGGACAGCAAACCGATATCAAACGACTTGTTATGGGAAAGAAAATGCAAGATATTTCACATGAGCAAACTGGTCTTGAGCTCCAAGATACAATTATCCTAGCAAGGAGGGATCTTCTCCCTCTGTTAACAGCAAGATTTCGTGTGTAACCAGGGCCGTGGCAAAACAGCCGAGGTCCAAATCCCTGCATTTACTCCTCAGAACTTGAAATACGAGAAAGAGAGATCGAAGGCGGAGAAAATATAAATATCTGCAAGATAATCCGGGCTATCTGGTCGTTTCTGGACCACTGATTAACATATCTTCAGGTTGTATTATCTTGAAAATTAGTTTATTTGAGGGACGAGTGGGAAAGATATGAGAAGATTGGACGACAGGGAATCTGGACATCAAGCGGTCCAAATCAAGACACGAGGGTTGGGAACAGCTTTGATACACAGGAAAAGGCAGATAAGCTCAAGCAAGGGGCCTTGAAGGCCAAAGCTGAATTGTTCCACCTATTCATGTCAGTATTCCACTCCCATGCATCAGGCCACGTAAAACTAGGGCAGCTCCTCGCTGAAGTTCCGCCTTGTTGTGTTGTGTAAAGCTTTTGCATTGTCCGGGGACTCGGGATCGTGCTTCTGGTGTTACATTCTGTTTGCGTTAATTTCTGTCCCCAAGCATTGTTTTCGGGCGCGTAGCTTGTCTTGCATATTTTCTAGAATCCAGAGCTTCTCCTGATTGAGGCTGACCATCAGCTAGTTCAAATCAGAGGCCTATATTACTCCCTAGATAGCGATATCAGTCGATGATATTGGCTGCCTAACAATCAGCAGGATCATCCACCAAGCTACACAAAGTCGGCACACCCTGCGGGCGGACAAGTTGGGACTTCGGGATTGAGTTTGGCTGAGAGGCATATTATCGACCGCCTGCAATAATTCCACCTATTGATCGACGCAAGAGGAAGAGAATGAGAGGAAAGGATGGAAAAATAGGAATCAGTCTTTCAAAGAGCAGGCAAACAAGGCAAATATGGTGCCAACACAGAAGCCAGTGCTGTTCCATTATACGTTCTCACCATATGCAAGACGGGTGGCTTGGTGAGTTGTTCAAATGCCTCATGGCTTTATTATAATGCGGATCGGTATCGCTGGTCCCCAGTGGGCATGCTGATGCAGTCCTCAAATTATTGTTGCTGATTTGCATGCTTTGAAGGTACCTTACCCTGCGCGGTATCGAGCATGATCAATGTGTAAGGCAAAACATCAGCCCCAAACCTCAGCCCATCGAGGCATAGTAAAACACTGCTAAGGTTTCAATGCAAGTTGCAACCTCCGATAATGCCCCGACCGGATCTCAATGCTTTGGGCGTCCAATATCGCCGTATCCCGGTCCTCGTTATTGGTAGAGACATTTACTGCGACACTCGCCTGATCCTACGGAAACTCGAGGAACTGTATCCGGATGGGAGACTTGGTGCGAAGGATCCATCCGGGCAAGCACTAGAAAAGCTGTTGGAGGTTTGGACCACCGATGGGGGCGTATTCGCCCGTGCTACACAGCTCATCCCACCAGATACAGCGCTCACAGAGAATCCAATGTTCGTCAAGGATCGCGAAGATTTTGGAGGGCGGAGTTTCAAAAAGAAGGACGTCTTTGAGGTTCTCCCAGAAGCCATGGCTTATATCAGACAGGCGTTTGAATTTCTTGAGACGACATTACTCGCGGATGGGAGAGGTTGGGTAGGAAACACGGATAAGCCAACGCTAGCTGACATCCATGGTATGCCTAAGTTTTCCCACCTGGACTAGCCCTTGGAATCTGCACGGCATAAAGTGACTGACAGTATTCGTAACACCCATGAAGCAATATGGCCGTTCGACTGGATGAATGGGTTGAAAGGGGCCCTTGACCGCGATATTATCTCGGAAGTCCACTTTCCCAGGGTCTTTGCTTGGATGAGCCGGTTCAGAAAGGCATTGTCGGAAGCCGAATCCGGGACCTCCAAGCCAACGACCCTTTCTGGGATACAAGTGTTGGATAGGTTAGGGGCTGCAGAGTTTATGGAGCCTAATGGGAAGTTTGACGATGGCGATGCGCTGAAACTCCATCCAGGTCAAGATGTGGTGGTGTGGCCAACCGATGGTGGGTCTAACTATAAGGACAGTGGGAAGTTAGTGGCCCTGAGCGCACAGGAGGTGGTGGTGCAGCGTCCGACGATGGACAACCGGGCCGATATTCGCATTCACTTCCCACGAACTAATTTCAGAATCGTGCCTGCAGATAGTTCCGTATCGGGCTCCCGATTGTAGAACTGGGGAAAATGTTGAGAATCTGCATGGTCTATATGGAAATAGCGCAACATAAGGCTTGATATGAGTGGGTGTTTTCGGCATAGTGTGTTTTTATGCTCCGTTCATTTTTTTGTTGAGAGAGCTTAAGTAGGATTGGTATCTGCAAACGTCTTGAAATGGAAATCCTCAGCAGAGTCCACCAAACGGGTAGTTCTAGAAAATCATTAATTTGGGGCACCTTGGGGGAGTGGAAACACATGTATTATTCCTATTCGATCGGGGATCGAGCAACGGGGCCTAAGAAGGTGGAGATACGCAGGGAATCGGATGGCATAGAACAATGCTGAGAGACTCATGCGATGTGAGACGGGGTTTTGAGACGCCGGCAGATTCACAGGACAAGGGACCCGGCTTCTCCACGAGTTCATCTTCGAGAACGAAGCAAGGGATGAGTTTATGATGCAGTCACAACGCAAAACGGACACAATCAAGGAGAATGCCGGGCCAGTAGCCAATAATAGAACGCAATGATATCAGAGCGTCGAAACATTGAACTTTTTTCTCAAGCCTAGAATCCACGGTCATCGGTTGAACCGGCTTGGGAAATCATAACAAGCGGGTGGTTGCAGTCTGAGGCTGACTGGTATTATCCAGAGGCAAGGGCGCTAAGAACAAAGGGCACAGCGCGCGTGGAGATTGCTGAGAATATTGCCTTCTGCTTTGTCAAGCAGGCATCAGCAGCTGATTGCCACCGCGAGCCCTTGGACAGGAATTGCTGGGTGGCTCAGGCCTGGTGGCCAAACAGGAGCGGCGATGTATTGGGCGTCAATGCCCAAGCACGCATGTGTGCCTAACTGACACCACCACACTCGCCAATCAAGGCGCGCGACGGGCGATTGTGCAGTTTGAGCCTGGCTTATGTGCCATTTTGCGTGTCTCAAAATCTCTCAAAGCTGGTTTCAATGGCGAAAGGGTGTCAGGTTGCTTGAGGAATGCCAGGAGCAATCCGTTGGGTCAGGGAGAGATCGCTCGTCTGGTGGCCAGCAGATGGGAACATTACCAAGCTTTTTCCCAGGCCAGGGATGTGTGCTACTTTGCCTGGCAATGTTTGCTGTCCAAGCAGCAGCATCTTCGTGCCAGGATTCCGAAATGGTGTTCCTTGGGTTTATTTGTTTGAGGCCAGGCGAGAGGTTAGGGGTCGCCGGGGCTGGCATGGCACCATGCCTGCAGCCATTCCAGCCCTGAACCCACACTGTGGACATCGGAGCCGCGGTATTGGCACAGACCGGACGCGTCGACGAGAGGCCCGCACCGTTTCTCTGGCCTGCATTGATTAATACTGGAGTCTTCTGATGCAGACGACGAGCTCCACGCACAGCTACCCGATAAGCAGCCAGAAAAAGAAAACAGGGGTAGAAGGATGGTTTGAGGAGAGAGGTAGTGGAGTGAATTGCAGTAGCCTTAATCTATTGGGAGGTTGAGAGGTTGAGAGATGGGGAGATGAGGATATAGGATATTGGGATATTGGAGCATACGGCGGATTCGAGGCGAGGTAGCGGGCCATGGCTGGGGCGGGAAGATACATGGGCCGCGGGGCATCCAACCATGGGCGAGCAGGTACCGCCGCGCGCCGGCGATGGGTCAGGTACATGCCGGCAGACAGAGTTTTCGCCTAGCTTTCCTCTTTCGTGGCTCCAAACAAGCCGCCTGGCTGCCCGGGCTCGCAGCCAATCAGAGGCCGCGCTGGGCATGACACACCCGCCTGCCCCTCCTGCCTGTTCTGGGCTGCCATCCCCGGCCCTCGCTTCGCCCGACTTCCCTTCTCTTCTTCTTCTTCTTCTCTTCCTCTCTTCCTCTCTCTTCCTCCTCTCTCTCTCTCTCTCTCCTTTTCTTCCCTCCTCATCCCTCCTCCCAGACTGCCACATCGTCTGCAAACAGAGACTCTCTCCCCCCTCCCCCCTCCCCCCTCCTTCCCCTTTTCCACGTCCTCGTCTCTTGTGGCCACGGCTCCCCCGACACCGTCTCTGCCTCAACGTGTCTTTTCCTTTACAACATCATCAACTGTTATCACCACCGCCAGCAGTCCGTCTCATCCGTCTCAAACCATCTCAGCCATCTCAGCTAGGACATAGTCTCCATCTCTGGTCCTCTGTGTCGACTCCTGTTATCTGGATTCTGCCTTTCTCCGTACTGCCACTTGGAACGGAACATATATCCATCCCTGGAGGATCCCTATCTGGACTTTCGGTTTCGCCCGTCACCGAGGATTCCCCCGCAGATAGTGCCTTTTGGACACTGCCATAGTGCGAGTTGTGGATTATCAACCGTGTGTTCTGCACGCGCTTAGTCCCGTTGCCTCGGACCAGGACTTTTCCATCACTGGAGGACAACTATATCATCCCAGTCTCTCCCTCTGCAGTTTTCCAAAGCTGTGTTTGTTTCTCTTATCTCCACCCTGAATCATCATCATCATCGACAGCAACTTCTTCGTCTGCCCCAGGGATCTCGCTTCTTTCTTTATCACTCCCTCGGGAATATCATTATCACATACCCTACCCAGTGGTTTCATCTGTGTTGTACCGTGATTTGTTGTCAACATGGCAGCTCGCCCACCAAGAAATGAGGATCCATCGCGACGCCCAGCCGAACGGCAAAACGATTATTTTATTGATGGAACTGGCATCAGTCGAGAGGTTATCCAGGCTGATATCTGCCGTTACCTAGGGCCTGGCGCCCTTGTGAAGCCTGGAGTTGTTCAGGTCCGGACTCCCCTTTCCATGATCCTTTGCTAGACTTATTCCGTTGGCATTTTCTTTAACTATCGCCACTGGATGACCCTTGGTCAGCTTGCTAACCAGATATTACAGGGTCGCCCAGGTTATTATCTTCGCGCGTATCGAAACTTGACACCAGTATGCAGCCTAATCCCTGGTCTTTCCCCGATTTATAATTCCTTTTTTTACCCGTCTGGTTGAATGTTTTTAAGCTAACTTTATCCGCCTAAATCAGGAGATGATAGCTGATCTAAAGGCTGATTCCGCACGGTGGGAAGCGGAAAGAACGCAAGCTGACCGGGACCCTCGTGCAAGCAACCTACCAGGTAGTTATGATCAAAGCCGGAGCATTTCTCCAGGATCTAATATGCATCCAGCAACTTATTATTCTTCTTCTACAACGCATTCAAATCGCCAGCAGACTGGACCCTCTGGTGGCGGCTATGGCCCAGGCCCTAGCGCACCATATGATAACTACCCACCAACCAATCCATATGCTCCGGGCCCAAATGCCCCCGGGGCAAATCCCCAGGCATATACAACGGGATACTCCCCTGCGACCACCTATTCAAATGTTCCTACTACCTACGCTTCTGCGCCTGGTGACTACCAGTCCTCACAAGTCCCTGTGACGGCTAATGAGTATACGTATGGGGGCGCTACCGCCCACCCTTATAATGGAGCAGATCCAAATAATCGACCTCGAACTTATACCGAAAGTGAATATCCATTATCATCCGGTATAACGTATCCACCCGCCTCTGCCCCAGACTACCGGTCAACCATGGATGCAAGATATCCTGGCGACCCCAGTTACCAGGATCACAACGCTGGGGCCACCCGACGACAACCTCCAGGGGAATATCGAAGGCATTAATTTCACCCACATCAAATCCTTCTTAGATGATTTCCAAACTAAATACAAATTTTACGCCGGTTACAAAGGAAAAGAAAGGAGTACGCACGGTTTTGTGGCGGCAAATTCCTGAGGACAACCGGACGGCGAAGATCCCATCAAATCGAATTTTCCACTTGGGCCTTCCATCTACTCTGGTTACCAATTGTGCTACAGCTGCAAGAACAGTCCGCAACGGATATCCAGTCCACTTTTTGCCAAGTAACGGAATCAGCCCCATGGAATCCTGGAACCTTGGATTTGTTCAATGCAACCCGCATTGCTTACACCCGATACCTGTTAATCCTTATTTTGCCATATCACGGCGCATGCAGCGCTAGGAGAAAATGATGTGATGTTTCCATTTGTTTTTATTGCCGTCATTCTTAGGCCATGATTCCGGACCGTATTGGACCATTGCAGGGGTTAACTAGGTGCGCTCTTCGGTGTTTATTGTTTTCATGAATGCGAAAAGGGTGGCTTTTTAGGATCAACTGTGGTGCCTGTTGCGTTTTGCTTTATCTGTTTTCATATACATAATCTTCTCTTTTGCTTGGCCCTCGATTTTAATATCCTCTCCTATCTACCAACCGCACTGGGATTATATACAGCCTTTTTTTTTCGTTTTTATCATGTTGCCGTTGACAAGTCCTACCCTCCATTGGAATTTGTCATCTCTGTCGCTGGAGAAGAAAAAACCTTACCCATTCATGGACCAACATGGCTTCTATCTTGGATTTGCATCGACCTAGGACCCCCCCCCCCCTTTTTTTTTTTGTGGAGGTGGGGTGTTCACATTGCTTCATACGGGCGTGATTTATTGATGGACTCATGTAGATAGTGCATCGGAGAGGCGTTTTATTCAAATTGGTGTTTTTTACCTAGTTGTTTGACTGCGAGATATGTTATCTATGCTGCCTTTTTTGAGGTTTTGGTTCGCAAGGGATGTCTCTGAACCACATAGCACAACCGTGCCACTATTGACTGGGTTGCTGGTTGGTTTGTTGGGGTGGGCAGGCCGTCTACAAGATATTTAGCCAGTCTGGACTGGAGCCACCATCTTTCTCATTCCCATCTTTATATATATAACTCGTGGTGTTTATGATATGACCTCCTTCATGTGCGCCTTGGTGGTTTCTGGATATAATATACCCTTTTGTGTTTTTTCTCCTTGATTTATCTTACTCTAGAAGAACTCTACTTCTTATTCTCATCAATAAATTTAATTATATATATAGATTCTTCATCTTAATTTCGTTGAATTTCAAGCGATCCCTCACGCATCCCAAGCAGGTGTAGGGCATGGTAGAAACCAGGAGGATTCTTAATATCCATGCAGCTAGCTTATCTCTCCCTCCTCTCCTCAACTCTTACCATCCATCGATTCATAGATCCATTTATTTATTTCAGATATATCCTATCACCATCCTATTTCCAGGTTATGTATGTATTACTGATATCCCTCACTGGCCGCCATACCTCAATTTAGGAGACACCGAAAACATCAATCATCCTTATCTATCGATTGAATACATACATAGCTGCTGCTCCCCACCACCCTATCATATATAGACCGGTCGGTGGTTTGCTTATGTGGAGTCTCATCCTCTCAGTTTGTCTCATTTTGATAGACTGAAATAATCCCTGATAGTTATTTGTTTAGACTACCCTACATGATGGGTATTAATTCATGGGCTTTAGCATCCCTCTGCTTATTAGGAAGAGTCAGAGGAGTCGATGTCTTTCTTTAAAAACTAGTTAGTTACCTGAATGATTCCAATAAGAGGAAAAGGTTGAGCACTGAATTCGGACGAAAAAAAAAAAGGACTAGAAATATTTGCTTTCCGCGGGGCGTGTATAAAACATTTAGAGGGACATGTATGTATGTATGTACAAATACAAGAACAGAAACCAACGTTTCCGCAGCTCATGTTATTTTCTTATCTAAAAAAATAACCCTCCCCCATTATAACAACTATACGGAAGAAGCAAAACTTCCCCCGCTCACCTCCCATCCCAACAATGACTTTGCTGTCCGATGATGTTTTAAACGACCGTGTTACGCCGCACACGCTTTCAAAATCTCCCGACGGATAAAAAAGAAAAGATAAAAAAAAAAAGAAGCCCACTATCTTCCCAATAGGCTCTCCCCGATCCTCATATTTCGGGATATAAAATAAACACTGGAATGTTTTTGGAATGTAATTGGATCGTTTTTGGCGTTTTTATTTTATCGGAACCGGCTGGCTACATTTTCTTTCTATGTAGATATATATTTTTTTCGCAAGCAAGAACCATTTTCTTTCTTTTTCTTTTTTTTACTCGTCATCATAGCCTTGGGGGATCTTTCGTGGTCCGGGGGGGACTATATTTTGTAGAAGAATTGGGATGGATTGTTAGCCGTGTCCATCACATATATATAGAGGGTTCATCAACCAAACAAACAAACCACCCAGCCCCCCAATCGCGGGAACCAATCCCGTCATGAAAACATATCACACTAAATCCATATAAAGAAAGAAGGGGGAGGAGAAAAAACACATACTCGGATAAGTCAAGGGAATAGGCGGGGGATCCACGTCGCCGAAATAGCGTCTGATAGGTGGCAGGGAGACGAGCGCGACAGGCCCCAGCGAGCCCATGACGATGGAGAAGAAGATGGCTGGCTTCTCGTGCGCGGCCCAGCGCATGTATCGGAAGGGGGTTGACCAGAACTGGGGAGTCATTGTGGGCGGATGGTGTTCTTGTCGGGGTGGAGGGTGGAGGGAGGGAGGGAACCCCAATGGGCGCGAGGTGCCAATTGGCGACTGACTGTCAGCTGGAGGAGGAGGAGAGGAGGAGGGGTGATTGAGCAGGTGGGCGTGTCACTCTCGCGGAGAGCAGTAGATGGTGTCTGGAGCAGGAGAGAGCGACGTGAGGTTGGAGTTGGCCGGGTGCGGGATGGGTTAATCCGAAATGGCCGGCTCTTGGTCTTGGCGCCGGCGAGAGCAACCACGTTGCTTCATTGGGCTGTCTTTGTATATCAGACAACATCCCGTCGACAACACGCAGCGCAGAAGCAGCGCAGAGAAGGGCGGCGAGAACGGACAACTACCCTGTGGATAACCAATTGGCTCTTCTCTGAGTTGATTACCCTCTTCTTTTTTCTGTTCTTGCGGCTTCCCCGCGGCGCAACACGGACAACATCTACAATGCGGTGGTCACTTTCTCTGCTCCTCCTCGGGTTCTGGGGTGCGGTTGTCCATGCGCTGAGTAGCGCGGGCAATAGACTACTGGTTGTGCTGGAGGATGAGGCGGAGAAGGATTTGTACTCGACGTTTTGGAAGGATTTAGAAGGTGCGCAGTGTTTATTGCGTTTATTTACTGACGGTGATGCTGTACTGCTAGCCTTCATGAATCCAAGCTAACAACTGTTTGAGCAACGCATTAGGCCGGGGTTATTCGATATCGTTCCAATCGCCAAAGGACGAGAAACTTGCTTTGTCCAAACATGGCGAGAGAACCTATGATCACCTTATTCTCTTCCCTCCCAAGTCGAAGGGTTCGTACAAACTACCCCCCTTCGAAGAGCGAGCTGGGAAGCTAACAGGAACCAGGACTCGGCCCCTCGTTAACCCCGAAAATCCTCCTCGACTTCATCAACAGTGATGGAAACATCCTCCTTGCTCTCTCGGGCGGGTCCCCAACACCCAGCGCAGTCAATTCCCTCTTGCTGGAGCTGGATATCAACCTCTCCCCGGACCGCAGCCCCGTTGTCGTCGACCATTTCAACTACGACACGCTCTCCTCCCCCGAACAACATGACGTCCTCCTCGTCCCCCGACCGCAATCGCTTCGTCCAGACGTGAAATCATACTTCTCCGGCGATGGACTCGTCGCCTTCCCCAAAGCTGCCGGCCAGTCGTTGGGGGTTTCGAGCCCCCTCCTCGCCCCAATCCTGAGAGCCCCAGAGACCGCATATAGCTATGATACGAAGGAACAGGAACAGACAGTGGATGACTCGTTCGCAATGGGCTCGCAAATTGCGTTGATCTCGGCGATGCAGGCGAGGAATTCCGCCAGATTTACTGTGCTGGGTTCCGTGGAGAGTCTCGAGGACAAGTGGTTCTCCGCTGACGTTAAGAGCCCCAAGGATGGCAAGAAGACAAAGACTGTGAATCGGGAGTTTGCAAAGCAAGTTAGCGCGTGGACGTTCAAGGAGACGGGTGTGATTAAGGTTGGAAAGGTGCAGCATTATTTGACTGTGGATGCCGTTGATGACGCTGCTCCTGCGAATAACGAGTCGGGAACGCTGAATCCCACTATTTACCGGATAAAGAATGATGTGGTACGTTTCATCCCCTTTTATATACTATATGGACGTCGTTTCCTAACATTCACCAAACAGACCTACAACATCGAATTATCCGAATACTCATACGACCACTACGCCCCTTACACGCCTCCAACCGCTGACGCCGTCCAGCTCGAATTCACCATGCTCTCCCCCTTCCACCGTCTCAACCTCAAGCCCACCATCACCACCGCCAACAGCACCATCCACAGCACCTCCTTCACCCTGCCCGATCAACATGGCATCTTCTCGTTCCGTGTCAACTACAAGCGCCCGTTCCTAACCACCGTCGATGAGAAGGAGGAAGTTACCGTCCGCCACTTTGCTCACGACGAGTGGCCGCGCAGCTGGAGGATTACTGGCGGCTGGGTGTGGATTGCGGGGTTATGGTCGGTTATTGGTGGGTTTTTGGCATTTGTCGTTGTTTGGTTGTATTCGGCGCCTCCGGCGGTGGAAAAGAGGGGGAAGAAGGGACAATGAGTGGGTTTGCTGTCATGTTTTGGGATTTTAATTTGCGTTCGATATAGAGGGATACAAAAGACCACCTGCTATATATGTGTTTTTTTCTTTGCTCTCTCTAAGGGTTGTATTTTACTGCTTATGGTGTATATTTTTTCTATCTGCTTTTCCCTTTTCGTTTCTTTATTTAACGGGTCAAAAAAAATAAAAGAAATCTAGATCAATTATTACCAGTATGCATCTAATCAATCAAGCCTCCATGCAAACCTAACCAGAACCACAACCTGGTAGACGACGGAGAAGGTTGAGTTGAATCTGTAAAGTTCTATATATACAAAGCGTAATCCACCAATAATTCTACCATAATATACAACACATCGCAAAGAGAAACATACATAACATCAATCCCAAAACGCCAATGCTAACGCAAGTACGTAGCTCCCAACCCAAAACCCAAATCAATGCCGTCCGCTACACAACAACCAACACCACCATCTCCCATCCACATATATCATATCATCACACATCATATCGCCCATCCCACCCCCCGCTCATCCCGCCAGCCCCCCTACAACCCCCTCGTCTTCTCCGGATCCATCTGCACCTCATCCCCACTAATCTCCTTCACGGGCTGAAACGCCGGCTTCCCACCATACAACTGGCCGACAGGCTTCCGCTTCTCAACCACCTCGCCCGTCCGCGGGTCGACTTCTGATCCCAGCGCGATGGGCTGGTTGCCGCGGAAGCGTTTGCGCATGTCGACCATGCCGCGTCTATGGAGGGTAAAGCGTTAAGTTAGCTAACTTGCGGGGTGTTTGTTGGGGGTTTTAGGAGGGGTTGGTAGGCTGAAGGTGGTTTTTTTTTTGGGGGGGGGGGGGGATAACGCACTTGCAATCGCTCAGCCCCTTGCGTAGCTGTTGGCATTTAACAGGGAGTTCGTCGAGGTGTGGTGGGCGGAGACATTCTTGCGGGGTTTTTTGTTGCAGCATTATGCAGTCGGATTCTTGGAGGCATTGGGCGAGGGCTAGGCCTGTGGGTTTTTGCTGGCGTATTAGTGGATGTAGATGGAGGTGTTAATAGCATGGGGTAGATAGAGAGGCGATTGGGTTCGGGGTATGGATATGGGGGGTTTGACGGCTGTGGATTGGGATTGGAATGGATATTACGTACGGATATCCTTGCAGGAGCTCGGCATTGTGGCTGTAGTTATCGTACAGCTTATATCTGTATCAAAAATTCTTCAATTGAGGTGATATAAGCGCGTACAAAACGCTGTTGGATCTCCGGCAGCTTTCCACTCCGCATCAACTTTTCGATATCGATCCCGCTGGGTGAGGAACATCAACGCCAAGACACTGTAGCCTTGGCATAGCTGACATAAGCGCATTTCGGAAAGCTTTCCCTCTTTGGGCATAGGCGCATGTGACAAAGCTTATTTTAGCGGCATGACGTCTTGGGCCAAATGAGGAAACCAACGTCGCATCTTCACATGTGCTTCGTCTCACTTGGACGTTGGACAACAGCCTATATATACTCTCTCTTTTCAGCAGCTTGTTCGGTGGGTGGAATATGTGTCTTTATCTCTGCTGCCTGCTATAATACGACCTGAGCCTTGAAAGTTGGTTGACGGGTTTTCGAGATGGGGCGAGTTCCTTTGATTGGGAGGTTGTTCTGGTGAGTAGGCATTCCTGGCGTTGCTGCTATGAGGGTGGTTGAACGGTTGGCTGGGTCTGGATATATGGCTCCTATGGCCACGGTATTGCTGCTGTTCGAATGCTAACGATTCTCGACCTTGCCAGGAACGAATATCTCGCCCTATTCAGCTCCCTTTTCCTTATCTTCGCAGAAGGATTGCTTCATATCATCACCTACTGTCTCCGTACGCACACCTGCTCCCTTTGTTGGGTTTTAGGGATATCTTCTAATAATATGCTATAGCCGCCCCAATAATACAATTCTGCTACCGGCAATCAAAGCGCGTCTTCAAGCTCCTTTCACCGCCCCAAGCCCGCATAGCACGCAAGCCCCGAGAGGACCTCTCGGGAGTGATAGCACGGGCGTCAGATTTTGTTGAGCTATGTGCTCTCTGGGGATATGAGGCCGAGGAACACGTCGTACAGACAGGAGACGGATACTTACTCGGTTTACACAGACTACCATACAAGAAGGGCCAGAAGGGGCAGCTTCACCTCAGAGCTAATGCTGGGGAGGGGACGCCTAAAAAGCCTGTGGTCTATCTTCATCATGGGCTGCTCATGAATAGTGAGGTATGGGTCTGTATGACAGAGGAGGAACGCTGTCTCCCGTTTCAACTTGTTGAGCAGGGATACGACGTGTGGTTCGGGAATAATAGGGGTAACAAATACTCAAAGAAGTCAGCCCTCTACACACCGTCGTCTACAGCTTTTTGGAATTTCTCGATGGACCAGTTCGCGTTCCATGATATTCCGGATAGCATCGAGTATATACTGTCGGTAACTTCGCAACCGACACTGTCATATATTGGATTCTCACAAGGGACCGCTCAAGCATTCGCAACCCTCTCCATCCACCCAGCACTAAACCACAAAATCAACCTATTCATCGCCCTAGCACCAGCCATGTCACCAGCAGGTCTTTCCAACGGTGTCGTTGACGCCCTAATGAAAGCATCCCCCGACGTCCTCTTCCTAGCCTTTGGTCGCAGAAGCATCCTCAGCTCCACGCCCATGTGGCAGACAATCCTCTACCCGCCCATCTTCGTCCGCATAATCGACAGGGCCCTCTGCTTCCTCTTCAACTGGACCGGCAAGAACATCACCACCGAGCAAAAACTCGCCGCCTATCCACATCTCTACTCCTTCACTAGTACTAAGTCCGTTGTCCACTGGTTCCAGATCATCCGCAACAAAAGCTTCCAAATGTATGACGACAATGCGGGGCCTTCGGTTAGTATCAATAATAACAGCAGGTACTATAAACCCGCCAAGTTCCCGACAAAAAACATAAAAACGCCCATTGTCCTCTTCTACGGCCGCAAGGATAGCCTTGTTGACATCGACGTCATGCTCGAAGAGCTACCCAGCCACACCGTCGCGACATCCATACCCCACTATGAACATCTCGATTTCCTCTGGGCAAACGACGTGTGTGATTGGGTATTCCCCAGCCTCTTCGAGGCGCTTGGATCGAATGGCCTGACCCATCTAGTGAACGGGGAGAAGACAGATAGCCATCTCCTAACGGAAAGTAGCCTGAATCGGAAGGAGAACGAAGTCCCACCAAGTAGTAGTCAACCGCAATCTCCAACTACAAAACCTGTGGTGGAAGATGCAGAGCAGAAAGAGTGCGCTCCCGACTTACCCTCTTACTCTGATGATGAACGATTGAAGTCAGTCAAGACACAAGAGAACGAGCCGAATTAGAAAAGATGAACTCGCTGTCCGCTCCCACCTAACCTCCATCCATACACACTTACCTACGCCTAGAAGCCGTTTTTTTTTTTTTTTTTCGCACCTGTAGTTATAGCGTAATCAATGCTTGTTTGTTGTATATTTGTCTCCTTGTATTTACAGTACCCGACATGGCATGGCATGACACGATTAATGAGGGGAATTGAATTAATTATATTGGAAATCCATATTTTTATCATCTTCCGAATCCTTCCTACATATCTAACCCTTTGACGTTTGTATTAACTACTAATTACATAGTGTCTGATCACCACACCATCAGAAACTTCCGCCTAGAACATTTTGGCCTCTCTCAAACATATGCCATGAACCTGTGACTTGATTTCCGACCTGCCTCCATTCTAAGTTCTTCCGCTTTAGTAAATACTCCGCATTTCAACCAACGCGTTCGCCGTTTGGACTTCATTGATCTAGGTGTAAATTAAATGTAAGAGTATGAATGAATATCAGGCTGGGGGTGATATGCAACCGATAACTGTCGTTTGTCCATCCATAGTTGGAAATTTACACGTAAGATCATGGGAGATAACTCATCCCATCTCCTTCCCTTTACCAAAAGTGATACAGCCATGCATAGTGCTTGGGATAAGGGGCCTAGCTCTTATGAGATATAGCTGATCCTCCTGTCCTTGCAGGCCTTCGGTAGGAAGGGGTTCCCCGGCGGTGTCTTATATATCTTCAGCCTTTATGGGATGGGGGTAGATTGGCTGGCACTTGGGATCTTACTCCCTGGAATGGGTCGTGCTTGATCGGGCGGGGCATGGTAATGTATATTTCTTGACTGTCCGGGGTGTGTTTCGGTACCAGGACTGCTGGGGCTGGTGGTTTTGCTGGACTTGAGTGAAATAAATGATGACGTGGTTATGGTATAAACACATGTCTCTGTTGTTTCATGATTATTCCCATGGGACATAATCCAGGGCGAAATCTGCTAGATGCGCTCTTCTGTCACCCCAAGGATTTTCACACACGGTTCGTTGTCATCCCTTTCATGCCATTTTCGATCGAGAGAATAACTTCCAAGAATAAGTGGATAAGAAAAGGAAAGGAAATTAAAATGAATTAAGCCTGAGAGGGAGGTTGTAAATAGTAGCAATTTACCCTGGGGAATATTGAAGAAAGTACATACTGGGAAGCAAGGTTGGTACAAGACATGCTAAGTTAAGGACTGGGCTGGAGGTGATATTGGTTGGAGTGAAGAGGGCGGGTATATCACTGACTGTCACTGACTGGGCGAGTGCTGTAGCGGAGCAATCATCATGCGCGAGAAAGTCCAATGCATTGATCTAGGTGATTGCATTGGAGGAATAGGAGACGCTGTGGTATTCATATCCATAAGTCCCTGGTTATTCCCTAAGAAGAGAGCGCCTTCAGAAGGGAGGTAGATAGACAGGATGGAGAGCATTCTGTCTTTGTCGTTTCTGTCTATTCGTCCGCATAGTTCATAGTAGGGGTGTATCCTGGTAGACTGGGAACGAAGACTATATCCCCCGATTTTCCTAGGCTCACACGAACTTGGAATTTGGATAGGAGGTTTGTTGTCACTGGATTGAATGAGGCTGAATTAACCTGTGTGCACAGACCGCACCTTAAATAAGCTTATGCGGGGGTCCCTGTCGCACGTTGTTCGTTTCCGGAGATCTGTACGTCATTCAGAATGGATGTTTCGTGATTGGATAACGCTCTATGTAGAAATCTATTTCGAGTATATTTCTCTCGGTTGGTTCATACATACACCCTATGTCTTTCTCGGGCGCAAGAGAATTACCCATTTGGACCCTATAAATAAAAAATCACTGCCGTATATCGGCCTCATAGATATTCAAAATAAACATGCCCAAATCTATAATGCTAAATAAAAAACAAATATACAGGAGTTCCCAAGATAGAGATGAGATTTGCCCGTTCGCGATGTGGTGGTTTAAGCCTTTGGCTAGGAGGATGGAGGTGTCGGGTTGAACTGGCTAGTGGATGAGGGTATTTCGGACTCTATCGAATCTTATCCTTGCTAATCCTTTCCAGGACCGGTATGGATAAGAGAGAGGGCCATACCAGCTTCACCTCGCCCTGCTTGCCGTTAAGGCAATATCTTAGCCAGATAGCCCAGGTAACGTTAATATACCCGGCGATTCCGGTAAAAATGTGCCTGTTCCGCCAAGTTAGAAATTCAATTAGATGTGCGTTGGGGTTATTGATTTTGGCTTACCACCAACCGTGGCCCTCAAGTAGAATACCCCAAGGCAGGCCAATTTGTCGACGCCAGCGTCGAAAGCTACCGCAGAAGATGGTATCAAGGTTCCAAATGAGGAACCCAACCGCGATAGCGCCGATGCCACAGGAAACCAGCTTCCACATTTCCTTGAGTATCTGTTCATCTCGGCGATCTAATTTTTCCTGCTCTGCTTGGTCTGTAACATTCCCATCGTCTAATTTTGAATTGGCGTTTGTCCGTCTTGACGGGCGAATGATGTATTCCATGGCGTAAATGCCTCTAGAAACAACGGCGGCTATAAGGAATCCAAACGCATTCTGATGAAACACCGGATTTTGCAAATAGTGATAGTAGCCTGTTATAAAGACCGCAAGAGCAGTGATAGAAAGCCCAAGAAGCACAGCACTATGCCCCGGTCGACCAAAAGAAAAGACGGCGTAAAACAAAACACATGTCGTATAGATCATCGATAGTTCGTCAAGCAACTGCATGGAATCTAGAATAAATACGTATAGATTAGCATCCAGTTTGAGGGACGCTATGGAAATAACGATCTGGTACTACATTTCAAGGTTGCATGGAAGCAGGTGCTACCAATGCCGATCACCACGTAGCTAATGAAGGCGACCAAAAACACAGGGTCATGGCCATTGCGGATGCAGTTGGAAATTCCCTTGCACCCCAAAAATACAAACACCAGGTTCGTGAGAGTGTTCACGATCTCTGCGGCGTAGGGAGTGAAATAATAATCCTATTATCGTACCCTTGTGAGTCCAGCATCCAATGTTATTGGAAAATGGGTATTCAAGCACTCACCTCTTCGCACCAATTAAGCGTCGAGGTTACCGGGCTCCAAAACCCATCGGCAGCCTCGGAATACGGTATGGAGGGGAGGAAACCCATGATTAACAGTCAAAAAAGCATGGAAAAAACCATGCAAGAAAATTGAGATCCGATCTTCTGAGAAGACAGATAGCCAGAGAGAGCCTCGATTAGTTTCAACGTCCCGCTCTGTATCCCCCCCAAACTAGGGCGGTATTGAAAGAAGCTATTCTATTTGCTCCAGGGGTCTCCAGCCACTGAAAGTGGAGAGTTAAACTCCATGGGATTTTCAGCCCATCAGCAAGCAGCCCAGAAAAAAGAATGCTGGCAAATGGGGACGGATAAATCCACAGCAAGATTCGCTAATTGCACAGTCAAAAACCCACTAGATTAAATTACGTATAGCTTATACATATAATTACATAAAATACTGAAGGCCGTAGACGCTGAACTCACTACTCTGTATTGATACTGTCTATCATTTGCATTGTTGCTAACATCTATTGGATGACTGCTAGACTCACCAGTTATAGAATGACCACTAAGAACATGAACACTCCTGTACTTGATCAGGTAAGGAAGGGCGGGCAGGTCTTGCAGTAACTTGCGCAGATAACCGGGCTGGTTACTAGTGGTTCTTTACGGCCGTGTAATTAGCGATCTCGCCGTGTATTTATCCGAGATGAGGCGATACTTCTTTGGGACTAGTGTTAGAGAAGCCCTGGTTCGACTTTTTTGCCATCCATCTCTATCTCGGCAACGCCATCTGAAAAACCACAGAATTTGCTCCCAAACGGCCCAATCAGAGCGGCACCATTCGATCTTTGCTTCGGCTGCCCTGTGGTGCTCCCGGATTCCTCTGCTTGGCTCCGCAAATTCGAAACGCGAGATCCAATGGAAAGCCCGAACCTTTGCAGGAACCATCCGGGTTGACGTGCAATTTTCTGCTGGAATAATACGTGAATTTGGCCAACTTCAGTCGGCATTTTTGTTCAGAAAAAAAAAACAAAAAAACCTCACGTCAGACGAGCAACACCTGCATCTCTTGGCTGTGCATCGCGCTCTCTGATAGGATATGATGCTTCTCAGCCTCGGATCCCCCGAAATCAAGAACGGCGGGCGGCAGGGAACAGGACCTTGCGGTTACGACGTCACTAAATTAGGTCAGGAGTCCGGTCCAAACCTTCGGAGACCAAAAAAAAGCGGGGTGCAAATATCCCAGACTCCAGTGGCACGGTTCAAATTTTCATAAACCCCCGACGTCACCTTTCCTGGGCTCGAGGTGAAAAAAAAAAAATTCGAAAACGGAAAGGGGATAAAAAGGAAAAGGAGCTCCATTCTCCATTTCCAGAAGTCATCGCCTATTTTATATGGAGCAAAACTTCCTGTATATACGTACAGAAGACTGATATTGTCGTCGTTGTTGATTGCAACATCGTGCTGTCGAACCCCCCAGTCGACCCTCCACATGCCGCGCCCCTCGTCCTCGTTCTGATATTCGATCCTCGATCTTACACCCAACCAACACAGTCCTATCCCCCGTTCGAACTTCATCATGGCCTCCCAGGTAGCGGCGGACTCCCGCCTGCAAAACTTGGGGTACGTCCCCGAACTCCCGCGCAACCGCTCAACGCTACAAGTCGTGTTCATGTGCTTCATTCTGGCCTCCGTGCCCTACGGCCTGTCGACAACCATGTCGTACACGATGGCCGGCGGCGGAGCCCCAAACATGGTCTGGGGCTGGATCTTGGTTTCCCTGATCATGCTGTGCGTGGCTGCCTCGTTGGCGGAGATCACGTCCGTTTATCCTACAGCGGGCGGCGTGTATTACCAGACGTTTGCGCTGAGTCCGCCTTGGTGCCGGCGCGTGACCGCGTGGGTGTGTGGCTGGTCCTACGTTGCCGGTAATATCACGATCACTCTCGCGGTGAACTTCGTCACGGCGGCCTTCCTAATCGAGAGTTTGAATGTGTTTACGGATAAGGACGGAGTGGGAATCACTTCGGATTTCGGGGCATGGCACCAGTATGTCATATTTTTGGCGATCACGCTTGTCACCCATATCATTCCTGCGTTGGGGAATCGGTGGTTGACCATTCTCGAGGTGCGTACACTCCACTGAATCGGTCTCTCTATGAGTATTCATTTATCTTTCTTGCTTACCATCCATCCTGCCATGTACAGACATCTGCTATCTTCTGGACAATCGGTGGCCTCACCGCTCTAATTGTCACGATCCTGGTCGTCGCTGATGGCGGCCGCCGCTCCGCTGAATGGGTGTTCACGGGCTTCGAGCCGAATAGCGGCTGGCCGGACGGGTGGTCGTTTTGTATTGGTTTGTTGCAGGCGGCGTATGCGCTGTCTGCGACTGGGATGATTACTTCGTGAGTGCTCCTTTTCTCTCTGTTGACGTGGGCGCTATCATTATAATTATTGTTACTAACACAATTTGAATGATAGAATGTGTGAAGAGGTCCACGACCCAGCCACCCAGGTCCCCAAAGCCATCATTGGCGGTGTCATCGCCAACTTCTTCGCCGGTCTCGCAACTCTCATCCCAATGGCTTTCGTGCTCCCTGACACCAGCATGCTCGCGAACCTTGCGTCCGGCCAGCCCGTGCCTACCATCATCAAAACCGCGACGGGCAATTCCGTGGGTGCGTTCTTGTTGTTGCTCCCGCTGCTCGTGCTGGGGATCATCTGTGGTGTTAGCTGTGTCACCGCTGCGTCGCGGTGTACTTGGGCGTTTGCGCGCGATGGCGCAATTCCCGGGTCGCGCTGGGTTAAGCAGGTTAATTCGAAACTAGACATCCCTCTCAACGCGATGATCTTAGGAATGGTTGTTGAATTACTGTTGGGACTGATCTATTTCGGGTCGACGGCTGCATTTAATGCGTTTTCGGGGGCTGGCGTGATCTTTTTGACGCTGAGCTATGCCTGCCCTGTTGCTGTGTCCCTTATCTTGAGACGGAGAAAGGATGTCACTGCTGGAAATTTTAATCTCGGTGCGCTGGGCACGGTGTGCAACGTTGTTTGCCTCGGTATGTTTCCTTCCTACACCCCCTATCCGCCTAACATAGCCATACTAATCACCCTCACTCTCCAGCATGGACCCTCCTCGCAATTCCCCTCTTCTGTATGCCCACCTTCATGGAGGTCACAGTCGAGACTATGAATTATGGTTCTGTCGTCTTCTTCGGCTTCGTCGTTATTTCAGCCGTCTGGTACTGGGTCTGGGGGTACAAAAACTACGCGGGACCCCCTGATGTTGCAGAGATTAATACGAGCATGCATACGCATTCGAGCAGCGATCTGGATGTTGCCGCAGCGCATGCGGCGGATGTGAAAGGTGAGTTACGATAGGAGTGTGTCGAGTGAGTAGGAGTAGTGCAGTCCCGCCACCATCGACACGAGACCGTGCGCCCAACCTCAGTCAATCAGTCAGCCAGTCAGCCATTTCACCCCATGACGAAACCCGAAACTTTCCCATAGCATCCTCGAACTTGCCCTTGCGACATTGTACCCCCAACGCACCCCGTTCTCCAGCCAGGCCTTCAGACGCGATCAAATGAGCATCCTTCCCTCCAGCGAAGACCATCGCATTACCACACCCTCCGGCGCCCTCTTGCCGCCCGCATACATGCCTCCCATCGCGACAATATGCCCCTGAGCGCCTTTTCTCCGTCCGTCATCTACGCCGCCCGCACCACCCTCATATTCCCCAAGCCCATTATGCGCCGCTTCCATGGGATTTGGCTCTGCCAATCAGCAAAGTACTCTGCCATATCGTGCACGCTATGCTCACAACCAGGCTGATTCAATTCACATGGCCCATCAAGTCAGGAATTCCTGTTTTCGACTCGATCTGATGTGGTGCCTACTGCCAACCTACTCTTCACAGCCCGCTTCTGGATTAACTGCTGGATACTAGATATATACTTGTACATACCTCTTACATAACATGGTTGTTTGATTGATTGATCGATACTGTACTATACATGATATATATGAATGACAAACTTCCATTCCGTTCTCCTTTGATATATACTTGCGATAATCCATCCAGCTATCATAATACCGCTTCTCGTGTTGATACAACTCTGCATCGAAAGGTCCCTCCCCCTTTTTCTTTAAGGAATCGCTTCCAATGCCCCATAGCAGGTAGTGAAAAGTCAGTGAGCCCTTAAAATACAAAAATTTCTGTCATTCGTCCTCTTTTTGTTTCCCTTTCCCTTTCTCCCTCCGGGCCTGTGCAGTACGGCTCGGGCGGGTAGGCTCGGAAGGCAAAAGCGAAGCGCATTTATTTTTATTGGTTGGTTCTCCAAGAAAGTTTTGGGGTTGTCCTGTCCATATTTACTTGCGGAACCGAGGATGCGGATTGCCAAGCCAGTCTTCGTGACGAATAATTCGACTAGGCCCATGGAATTGCATGGGGGGGGGAGACAAGGGGAATTAAGTTACTGATCATGGCTTGAGAGGTTACTTTCATTGAATGACTTAGTATCACTTTATGGGGGTATCAATCATCTGCGGAATTGATCTTTAAATATCTTACCTTTCCTTTCCCCCCTTCTTACTTTTTACCTTTTGCATTTAAAGGCAAAGAATGATCTATCAATGTTATCTAGATGCTGTGATGATGCCCCTTTGATGACATCCGTTTAGACTTGGCGCTAGTCACCAAAACGCTGTTTGGCTGCCCCACCTTCGCCCAATCAGAGCCAATTCCGAAGAGTCGGGCCCACTCACCGCTGCCCCTCCACTCTGCTCCCCTGCCATGATCCATCATGATTCAACTTCTGCAATGTGTGACATTTCTCCAGTTGAGACCGAGTGCGGCGGCAGTTAAAGTGTCCTGTCCTGTATGTTTGAATTTCTGCGTCTATTCCATTCGTAACGCCAGGCAATGCTAAACAAAACACAGATCTCCCGGGAGCTCCCATTCCCAGTCGACTCCCGGCCACAATGGATATGCCCATCGAACCTCTCGAGCTAGCACCAAAACGATGCGGCTTCTGCGAGAAGCAAGGGCAATCTCTTCGTTGCTCGCGCTGCAGGGTGGTGTTCTATTGTAGCCGCGAGCATCAAGTCAATGACC
Source organism: Onygenales sp. PD_10 (assembly GCA_032988465.1). Lineage (NCBI taxonomy): Eukaryota > Fungi > Ascomycota > Eurotiomycetes > Onygenales > Onygenales sp. PD_10. The sequence goes on from JANTQH010000001.1 coordinate 204,214, forward strand.
GCGACGAACATAAAAGATCCTGCAACAAGATCGCAAAGACCCGCGAAAAAGTCGCTGCCGAAGAGAGACGATTACGCGAAAGCCCTCCGGACCTGTTCCTACCTGAAAATGTCTTCGAGACTAGCGTCGGCCACTTCTGGGGAATATGGGAGACCCGTGATTACATGCGTGCTCGAAGTGGCTTCCTCCATGCCCTATTGGAAGTCAATACGCTCGAATCCGTTAAGATGCAGCTGGATGAAAGCAGAGATTTGCTGCGTCTGTGCCGGTCGGATAACATGGGGATCCGTTCCATGATGCCAGGAATGATGTTGCGGTTAGGCTTGGACCAGGATTGCTATGATTTTGTCAAGTGGTACGAGACGACTGGGCAGGATGGTCATTATGATTGGGGGAATATGGACAATCCATTTCTGGACGTCAAGGACGCGGATGTCTTTGAATCTGCCGACTACCTTTGCCATAGATTTCTCGATCTCGGCCTTATTTCCGGTGTTCTGCTGCTTAAGATCAGGTTGCTTCTTGACCTAAGAGACTTGCAGAACTCAACCCTAGCTATCGAAGGCAGGCTTCCCCGTGAACTCCGAGATAATGTCCGCGGCCATTTACTCCGCAGCCCTATAATTGCCAACAACAGACAAATCCTAGAACGCGACGACCACAGCGAAGCCATCAAATCGTTGAGCTCCCAGATCCCTGAGCTCTTTAGAGCAATTGGAGAAGCGAACGAGTTCTTCTGGGACTGTATGCTGGACCCCTATCCATATTTGGACGCATATCCCACCTCTTACTCGCCTGGGAGTGAGTCGGAAGTAGAGGCAATGCTGAAGTATATATACTCTTCCTGGGAGGAAACACCTGGTGCCCTGGATTGCATCGACGAATTTGTTTACGGATAGATACCTCTGTGTGTACTTCTTCGTGTACCTATTCAGAAAGAAAGGCTCGGCTAGTGATAAACATGGGGATGATATTAGGGAATACATCGACAATCTCTCATCTCTTATGGTTACTCAACACAAGTCAATCCGCATTTTCTTATAAGATTACATCTCCTTTCCTCCCGTTACCGCCCTATTTTCTCTATTTTACCACTCACAATGAATAACCCACTCATGTTGCCAGCTTAAATCAACACCCATTTATTAGGGTACACGAGTGCCTGGATTAAGAATGTATGGATATACGTTGTATCCCAAGAGCTGTGCTAGATTATGCATACACCCCCTTTAACCTAAGAGGATCAAGCTGAAATTCGCCCCACCATTCTCTGGGCGGCTAAGCCTTGTCCAGTTATGTTCATTATGTTCATTCCTGAACCACTTTTCAAATTTCCCAGGTCAACCCTAGTAACTCCTATATCCGTCGTACCCCCTGTCTGATGAGTATGCGGCGATGGCCAACAGCGCTCTTTATCCTTTAGCCACTCGTCAAGGCAAAGGGCATAACGCGAAACAGTCACAATCTCCCAATGAAGAAAAGGAAATTCCCTTCATGGCCCTATTAGGCTGCGTGAGATGATTTTCCATAAAGATAAGTTAGGGACATACCAAACTATCGTAACTCGCCTCCTGGTCCATGGGTAGAAGAGAACGAGATATCAATGAGGTTTAATGTGGCAAAAATTTTCGAGACAACTCATTATATTCTTTCATTCTCTTTCATCCGCATATTACAAAGACCTTCAATGACAATGTTGGATGATGTTACTCCTACTTCAATTTAGTGATTGAAACCACTTCCATTATGTACATGTACATCACATAAAGATATGTGTTAGAGCCTTTGAACTCCATAATGGTTGTTGGAACTATGACCTCTTCAGCCAAGAATTTCTGATGGTTAAAGATTATATGCGAAACATATGGAGAAAGCCACATAGAACAGAGACAAAGGACTGCAACGAAACATCAACGTCTCCGCAGTGATTTCTTCTGGTACTTAGAAGTTCACCCAGGGAAAGGAGAGGCAAATAGAAGGCAAATTAATATAGATGTTAAAGACTTGGGATATAGAAACAAAACGCATAAATAGGTGGGTAGTCATCCCGTATGGCATTTCTTGATTAATCTACCAAGCGACAGCTTATTCAATATCTTTCCTTCTCATATCAAGATTTTAAAGCCTTCGTTTACAGATTTACCTGATCCTTTCAGCCCTGCATTCATTATGAAGACTGCCATTCTCATTATTTCGGGACTGTCCCTTCTACAGGCTGTTCTGGCTGGTGGAAGTTACTTTAAATATGGCGTAAACCAGCCAGTGTGTACCGTCTCAGTCTGCGCCGATTTGGAGGGGAATAAATGCCAGGATGAGGTGGTGTTTAAGACCGACAGCGAGATGGGCCAATGCAGTATGTGGAGTTAATCTCATCATCCCAACCAAATTCCCCCCTTTATGACATTTGGAGAACTAACCAATATTTTTCCTCCTTAGGGGATGTTGGTGCTAAGCCGATCAACGCAATCTTTGTCAAGGAACAGGGCTGCAGCTGCCTCCTCTCAGAGTATGTTGACTTTAAACCCCCCTCCCTCTTCATCATAAAGATTTGCTGAAAGGCATCCACACACATTTCTCCCAACATAGTGAAACCAATAAGCTAATATGGCAAATCAATACCCAGGTTGGATGATTGTGGAAAGCCTTTAGTAGGTAGAATCACTCATCCAGGAATCAACGACCTCAAAGATTTCAAAGCGGAGAACAAGGCCAAAAGATTAAGCTGCACAATAGTATGAGCATGGCTATCAAACCTGCCAAATGGCGGGACGGCTTTTAAAAGTTATATGAAAACAATCATATACATCAATCGGACATCTGGACAGTGAGGAGATGAAGCCAGCCACGAACCACGTCTCCCCGCTGTCCCCTTCGCATTTCTTCCTCTGCGCCCCCCTGTTGTTTTTCCTTGAATCGCCAGTCTCTTGATTACCCCCCAGATTCTATTTATGCCAGATGAATTTCCTTCTAACGTTCTGCTCCATTTAGATTTCACTGCTTTTTTGTACCCTCTCGTTCGTTTATTCGTTTGCACCTCATATGCCAAAAACCAGAAAAAAAAGGATTGTTTCTTGTTTGTCTCCTTTCGCTTAATTAGATGTATCTTCGCTCCTTACCTAACATCAAAACTTTCCCTGGCACTTGATATCCATATCTACCTTAAGTAGAACGTTCTTTTAACAACTGAAACTGTTGGATGAGTATCTGCCTATTATGGTTGGGTATTATAAGGTAGAATATACTTGTACTCTATACCCCTGAGCAAATTGTTGCACCTATACATTTCTGAATATATTCCGATAGAACTAAGTATGTTTAAAAGAAACGAACAACGTTTGCTGACTAGGGGATACGGTCACTATTTCATACCCGAAGAGACATTAATTCTCCGACGTAGAAGATGTTGGGTTGGTGAAACACCGCACAGCATATCGGATAGACAGCAAAAAGGCTTACAGCTACTCTACAACCCGTATGAAAATAGGAGAGATATAGACGGGGGACAAGATCTGTGTGGTAGTCGAAATACTAGGATCAACTGTTGGATATATGGTTTATTTAATATTCTACTTGATAGGATTGGATGGGAACCAACGTTGGCGGGTATTGTTTCAGGGTGGAATAGATTGGGCGCCCAGCTCTTTGTAAATATCAAATCATTATCCTATAAAAACTAAGTGTCGGGAGAGAACCTGTTGGCAGGTTGATCGGACCTGTATAGTTGTTGGTCCTATACGACGTCAGTTGGGAGATCTCCGGTTGAAAGTAGTAAATATCGGGAACCATCAATACGGAGGTAAGCAACATGTTGGTCGAAGATCGGGTGTATACGCATTTCCCTGGAATATAAAAAGTCCCCCTGTTTCCGCCTGACTTCTGCTTCTGTAGACAGATTTATTTATTCTCTCTCCCTCCCTCGCTCCCTCTCCATACCCTTTCCCTCGAGCCAACACTTGCCAACAACTCACCCAGCGTCGACCTCTAGAAAGATGAAACAGTTTCTCCTGTTACCACTATTTGCCCTGCTATCCTCCGCCGAGGATCCTAAATGCACAATAAAAATATGCGAAAAGCCTCATAAAAAAGGGGACTGTGTTGACCTGACGGCTAACCGACTGACGACTTGCTGTATGTAGCTCCCATCTAAATTACACGGCCAATATCTCACTGGGAGAAAAATTCCGAGAGGAAATAAAATGCCTAACTTTTGCTCTTTCTTCTTTAGATCCTTATAAATTGAAGGATACCGGTTCAGTTTATATTGAGGAAGAAGAGTGTGCTTGTCGGCTGATGGTGTATGTGGTTGTTTTATTTTCTCTCCTCATTCAAGAAATGGATCATGAAGCGGATAAAGGAAAGTTTCTGACAACCTATGCCAATGATAAATACAATCAGATCACCGGGTTTGGAATCGGAGCAAGACCAATGTCCAGAACTGAATTACCGCCTTAAGGAAATTCACAATGCCCTCGACAACGTGGCTCCTGTTACATCCGCTCCAGAAAGGAAATGGAATGCGATCAGATGCCAGGATCGGTCTCCATGACTACCCATATGGCTTTCAAACGGGAATCGGGTTTCGGGTAGCCTCTCAAACAGGCAAAGGGGGCTTGGGTCGTATGTGGCATCAGGGGAAATGTTTCGAGCGGGACATCGAAATAAATGCAGAGTAAAGCGTGAAGCGAAGGAAATAGTCAGTATTCTGCTTCATAGATGAAGACCAAGAATCGAACATTCGACTACACTTGTAAATGCTCAGGGATGGTACGTCGTCAATCTCGATGCGAGGAATGAATACGACGAATCCATAACCAACCCAACAATGACGGGCTGACAAAGAAATACACCAACCTCTGGGGTTGGTACCAATTCATCTAATTCGTGGGTAGGAAGCCGGAAAGTCCATTGCTGCGCGTAGTATAAAAAGACTTGCAATTCCTCGTTGGTAGGCTGAAACAACCCACTATCTTTTCTTTCTCAAGTGAACGTCCTGCTAACTTCAACAGCCACAGACAGGAAGACGCACGGCACATTCTCTTTCTTTTTGATTTCTACTTTTCTCCTTCACGAGCTAGGCGGTCCTATCCTATAAGAGTATGATTAGCTACCGTAGCAAAAGGAAGGGCCTTTGAACTAGCAAATCAGGCATAATTCGACTTCACGAGCCGCCAACAAGAATGAGCAAACCAAGAGAAGAGGAAGGTCGGAGATAGCAAGAGAGATAGGGACACGGATAATGTGATACTATCTCAGAGTAGCTCTGAAGCCCAAACATGCTTCTTTCCGTTCAAGAAACCCCTAAGATAAAACGCATATAGTCTCCCGAGCAAAGCCGTAGATACCGGAAGCAGGTTCTCCCTCCACAGACAGCGTTTGCGTTGACCCGAATCAGTCTTCCAACTGTGCCAGGGGAATAGGGCTGCAGGGGAGATGCAGGGCCGACACCGCCATGTGGGAATCGGGGCCAAGGGCTGCATTCGGGAAACAAGCTGCATGCCCGGCCCAGCAGCGAGGGCAGAGGTGCGGTCTACGGAACAGCCCGCCATTTCTGCTGCAGATAGACCGCCAGACGCAGAGTCGACGACGTTGTATATGATGCTGCGGCTCTGCTGAGGTCAGGGCTGCCGATTTCCGCATTTGGACAGGCCAGCGGTGGAGCCGCATCGCACATCAAACATCGAAGACAGCAGACGACAAAGCATGAAAATGATACCGCCACAACTACGAGAGATGGCAGCGGTATGGTGTCGAAACAAGCGCAATATGCGATCAGGATGCCCCTTCATGGAATGGAGTCTCTGCTGATCGCCCCCGGCCAGCTCGTTGGGGGCCATGTCCGCCTCCAACCCTTCTCCACGCAGCCAACTCCCGAAACCAGCCTCGCACCCAGGCAGCATGTTTGTTTTTTGCATGGACTGGGCTGACGGGTTTCGATACTAGGTCGCATGATCGAGGTTCGAGCAACACTGGACCCTGATCGAGTGGGTTGTCTCAGGCGAAGATATCGCCAAATGCGAGACATGGGCACAGCAGCAGCAGACATCCTCCAAAACTTCACCGATCAGCGCAACCTTTGGCCATCCGAGGCGAGGCGGACAAAACCTAGTGAGGGGTTAGGATAACGTCTTTTCATGCTAAAGTCCTCCACACGAAGATCATTCGCATCAGAACCAGCGTGGCAAAACTGCCAGGATAGGACAATGGTCACTATCGGCAATGTCGAATCGAGCCGGCATCTTTAAGTCAAACAGGACGGGGAGAAGTAAGTTGGAAAGAAAACCGCCCAGATAAAATAACAGGAGGACTCTGTCCCATGCAATATGAGACACCGCAACATAAAAAAGATACAGAAATGGCCGTCGACGCTGGTGGTGCTGGCTTCATGCTGGCCGTGGCATCCGATCCTTGGGCCATCGGCCCATCGCCCACTGTGGGAGAGGCTGCCACTAAATACAGCCGGAGTGGAGCGCCAAAGTCTAGACTCTGGTGAGTGCGGGCTGAGCTCAGCCGATGTCGCCATGCTGGATGCTGCTGGAGCATGGCGAGGCATAAAGCAGTGCATGTATGCCGCTGCCATGCTGCTGCTGCTGCTGCTGCTATTTATACAGAGCGAGAATTGGGCTGGGATACAGGATTTGTTACAATCGACCGCTCTACTCGTCGATTTTCACCTGCTGGGCCCGAGCAAATCTCCCCGTCTCCCAGATCCGCGCCGCCAATTAAGTTTTGGTGCTGGGCCGGCAGATGGGCCCATCCCCGACTAAACCGCCGCCTGCCAGCCAACTGCCGCTACTCACACCACACAACAACATCGTCCCTGCTCATCTCTCCCGTGTTTTTTTTTTCGTGTGTATTCCTCTTCTCTCCGCCCCTGGGTCCTCCTTTCTGCTCCCCGCCTCTCGCCAGCTGTCTGATCCTGCAGTATCCCTTCGGCCCATTTCTGCCTCCGTACTACCTGTGGCCCGATTGCAATTGCTAATTGATGTGGCATCTGTGTCCCATGCTCAGTCCAACCTCGTCCCCCAATCGCTCGCTCCCCCACACGCTGCACTGGTCCATTCGAGTCTTTTTATTCTCCGTCAATTCCTAACGCTGTCAGCCGCCGTTGCAATAACCAAGCTGCAATTCGACTGCTAGAATATCCGGACTGAATTAAAAAAAATATATACAGCTCCGCTCCACTTCTCCTCACCCGCTCGCCCTGTCCTATTTGACCGCCGCCCACCCAGAAACAACGTGATCGTGACCTCCTGCGTCCCACTCTCCGAACAATTCCCCAATCGCCGCTCGGCTCCCGTCTTCCTAAACGCCGCCTCCCTGATCTGCTACAGACAACCCAGATCCTTGTCCTGATCGTGGCGTCTTTGCAGAACTCGTAACGCGGATGCACGCTGGTTTCCGTTGCAACTTCCTAAACGTGCTGTTGCGGGACACTGCGTCTAGGATCCTGTCTTGTTCCTGAGGGAACATTGCAGTCGGTGGCATACTGCGCGATTTTTCTTTCCTCCGGGATTCCGACTTATGAAACGGGTGTAAAAACTATCTTCCTGATCCACAACCTGTGTCGTTAGAGGAACCAAGCAAAAGCATAACAGCAGCCGAGGCAGTCAAACGCGGGTAGGAGATTTCTTCTATCTATCGAGGCAGGGTTCAAGGACGAACATCCCCACGAGTAACGTGTTGGTTGGACCGGGTTGTTTCGGGCATAACTTTTTTGCTACCTCCGTTCCTGCTCCCCCAGAAAAACCACAGGGCCAGGACACAGGTTCCCCAGATTTTCGAGACACTCCTCCTCCGCTCCACTTCTAGCGCCACCCCTCCCCCACACGATTACAACGGTGCTGTTGCCGGACCTGGTAGTTAAGAGCCGCAGCGTGCTTGTCCTTACCTATTCCTTCCAGTGGAATCTCTGATTCCCACTGCACCGTTCACAATGGCTTCTAATCTAAAGCTACAACCACGGTAGGCGCTTATTCGTTCCCCTACCTACACTGAGAGGATTGGTCGATTGTCCGCCCGTTCTAAAATATAAGATGAAAACGTGGCTAACGTTTGGTTGAATACTTGCAGGAGAGAGTATCACATTGTGGTGCTAGGCGCTGGTACGCAAATTCCGCCAGTGTTTACTCCGAATTCTAGAGGGCCAATTGCTGATGTTGGATTTCTTGACGTACAGGTGGCGTGGGAAAGAGTTGTTTAACTGGTATATACATTCCCCTTGTCCGCTACAATTACAATTCCGCCCAGCCCACTTCCGTGCCGTTGTCTATTGTATCCGTGCTAATGGATGAAATTTACCCACAGCCCAATTCGTCCAAAACGTCTGGATTGAAAGCTACGATCCTACTATCGAAGACTCGTATCGGAAACTGATCGAAGTGGATGTGAGTGTCACGACCACAACATTTGCGGCGCCTCCTGCGCTCGGGCAAATCCGTTAATTCTTCTATTTTCTTTTTCTATGCAGGGACGACAATGCGTTCTAGAGATGTACGTACTGGCTTTTGCCTACCTATCTGGCGAGATTCCCCCGAAGGACATCAGTTGGAGAATAACTGCGGAGGAGGCTTGGATGCACTATCCCTTTTGATGTTAAATCATCTAAGTGTACATGGCTAACAGAATTGACATATAGATTAGATACAGCCGGGACTGAACAATTCAGTAAGTTGTTTTACCCTCTCCCCTCCCTAGTTCGATTGTATGCTAATATTTTTCCTTTCTAGCTGCCATGAGGTAAAAATTACACTCTTCATGACCCCGTTTCCAGACAATATAGACCAAGATGTTTTCTCGCGACATCACTCTTCCACCTATCTGTCCAAATCCCACATATCTAACCCCTTCCCAATATACAGAGAACTATACATGAAGCAAGGTCAAGGCTTCCTCCTCGTATTCTCTATAACCTCCATGTCCTCCCTAAACGAACTAGCCGAACTCCGCGAACAAATCATCCGCATCAAAGACGACGAAAACGTCCCCATCGTCATCGTCGGTAACAAGTCAGATCTTGAAGAAGACCGCGTCGTCTCGCGATCGCGCGCCTTCGCCCTCTCCCAGCAATGGGGGAACTCGCCCTATTATGAAACATCCGCCCGCAGACGAGCAAACGTTAACGAAGTGTTTGTCGATCTATGTAGGCAGATCATAAGGAAGGATCTACTGGCGAGTCAAGAGAGGAGTATGGAATTGAGTATGAATGGGCGGAATGGGGGCGTTGGTGTTGGGGTTGGTGGGGCGGGGGGTGATGGGCAAGGGAAAAACGGGCGGTTAAGAGGCCACAGGAAGAGGGGGAGGGGGAAGGGAGACTGTGTGATTTTGTGAGCTGTTCTGAGAGGGAAAAGCGTGGGTTTGGATAGGGAGTTTTCTTTTCTCCTTTCTTCTATAAATGATATACCTCTTCTTTTTACTGTCTATGTTTATCCATCACTTTTCCACATTTTTCTCCATTTCCCCCCCTTGGTATTATCTCTCATATATACAGGACAGGTTCTATTGATTTCGATCGCTATAAAAAGCAAATTGCAGGATTTTTTTTTTTTTCCTTCTCTCTTTCTCTTTCTCTTTTTCTATTCCTTCATATTCTTTGCTTTCTTCTTATTGTTTTTTTAACGACATTCATGATTCCATTCTTTTGTTCATATTTATATACCTTTTCTCTCCCCTCTCCAATACCTCCTTCCATTCCATTCAATCCAATTCAATTCAATTCAGCCCGTTTTTTCCGGGTCCCCCATTTTCAAAACATCTTTTCTTCCCTTTTCTTCTTGATTAGGTCGCGCTGCCCTCCCCCCCCGCCCAACACCAATGAATATTGATCACCAGAAGAAGAACAACTGAACTGTAGTTTGTTAGTTTCATTCGATTGACTACCCGGCCATGTCTTCTGAAACCCGTGCACGTGTCAAAGTCAAATTGATGCAAACATCAAACATGGATTCCACACCAGACCGGGGTTTTTTCCCCCCCTCTGTCTGAAAGCGGAATGGGAGGATGGGGATCTGGGGGGGCTAGAGAAGAACAAAAGTCAACTGACTTTTCTTATTCAGGGGGGATACCTAAAGGTAGTTATTAGGTATGGATGAGGAATGGATGAGGAATGGATGGATGGATGGATGGATGGATGGGGGCCAAAAAAAAAAAGCCCTATGCGCGATTGGGAGGCGGTTAGATGCGGAAGAGATTGGTTTATTTTTATTCTTTTATTTCTATTTCTGGGTTTACTCTTTGTCTTTTTTGTTTCTTCCTTTCTATTCCTATATATTGTCAAAAATGACTTTGGCTATGTATGTTTGGGACCGATCTTGATTTTCTTACAATCCCTAGATATGGTTAGGGTAGGACACGACAGGGCAGGGGTAGTGATGTTTTCTGTACGTGCGGTGTGTTTCATGGCTCTTCTCAGCATGAAGGTAGCATTTGGTTTGCATGTGGGATGAGCAGCAGCAGATATTCCAAGCAGATCCTCATTCTTCAAAGTACCACAACGTGGATGTTTTAATGTTTTTTAAAATCCTTTTCATTGAGGTTTCTCCCATTAATTTCAAAACTTTGACTTTGCATGTAGGTAGGTTGTTTCATTATTGCCTCATATTCCTTGCGTGTGGTGTTTTTGTTTTGAAGCTTAAAAAAAAACGAAACTTCTTCCAGCTTCATTTTGGAATCTGGAATGGCGGTGAGAGACTGGCAAAATTAAGGAGGCCAGTTGGGATTTACACAAGAGTTGATATCATCTCAAAAAGAAATCTAGAAGTATCTATTTCACCTGGTATTTAAGCGCAAACAAAAAGCTGAAAAGACAAGATATAAAACCTCCTCCCCAACTCTCCACCATTTTACATCCTAAATACACCAAACCTCGTCTTCTCCTCCTCCTCACTAGCCCTCCGACCACCCAGCGCCGCCGCAAGACTCAATCCAAGAACCTTCCTCGTGTGCGCTGGCGGAATCACACCATCATCCCACAGTCGCGCGGAGGAGAATATCGCCTCTGACTCCGCATCGATGCGTGCACGCAAGTTCGGGTCCGCAGTCCTTCCGACGGCCTCCATCACGGCGGATAGCTGTTCGGAACCCATCACGCCGATTTTAGCGTTGGGCCACATGAAGAGGAAGCGGGGGGAGTAGGCGCGGCCGCTGCAGGGTCTCTTTATTAGCTTTGTGGGTGGGGGTTAAAGGGCAAGGGGTAATAGATAGAGAAAGTTGTTTTAGACAGGGGTTCCTAGGTTGGAGGATTTGGGGGAGATTCAACTTACCACATTCCGTAATTACCTGCTCCGGCACTGGAGCCAAAGACGACAGTAAATTTGGGCACGTCTGCACATGCTACAGCGGTCACAAGTTTGGCTCCGTTCTTTGCAATGCCGCCCTTCTCTGCATCTGCGCCGACCATGAAGCCGGAGATGTTCTGGAGGAAGATGAGAGGGATGTTCCGTTGGGCGCAGAGCTCAATGAAATGCGCGCCCTTGAGTGACGATTCTGAGAAGAGGATGCCATTGTTGGCTACAATGCCGACTTGTGTTCCGTAGATTCGCGCGAAGCCCGTCACTAGAGTCGAGCCATAGTCGCGTTTAAACTCGGCAAACTCGCTTCCATCCACGATGCGAGCGATCACCTCATGCGCGGGGATCTGGCGGCGTAAATTGGTCCCGACTATGCCGGAGAGTTCTGCGGGGTCATAGAGAGGTTCTTTGATTGAGGATGCAGGCGACGATGTTGACGACGTTAGAGAGATGGGGAGGGATGTTTTGGGCCAGTTGAGGTTGGAGATCGATCTTCGTGCAAGGACAAGGGCATGGGCATCGTCGACTGCAAGGTAGTCTGTTACGCCGGAGATCGAACTGTGGAGTCGACCGCCACCAAGATCTTCAGCAGACACTACCTCGCCGGTTGCAGCTTTGACTAGCGGTGGTCCTGCGAGGAAGATGGTTCCCTGGTTCTCGACGATGATCGATTCGTCACTCATGGCTGGGACGTATGCTCCGCCTGCAGTGCATGGTCCCATCACAACGGAGATCTGGGGGATGCCCATCGAGCTCATCCTAGCCTGGTTGTAGAATATCCGGCCAAAGTGGTCTCTGTCAGGGAAGACGTCGGCTTGGTGGGGGAGATTGGCTCCTCCCGAGTCAACCAGGTAAATGCAAGGCAGCTTATTCTCCTGGGCGATTGCCTGAGCACGCAGATGCTTTTTGACCGTGATTGGGTAATAAGTACCTCCCTTAACCGTGCTGTCGTTTGCCACAATCATACACGTAACGCCTTCCACGGTGCCAATACCGGTGATGATACCTCCGGACGGCACATCGTCACCGGGATAAACTTCATGGCCCGCGAGGGGGGATAGTTCAAGCAGCGAAGTTCCGGGGTCGATCAGCGACGTGACTCGGTCTCGAGGAAGCATCTTCCCGCGGGCAATGTGCTTATCCTTTGCCTTCTGAGGGCCTCCTTTGGCAATATTGGAATGTAACTCTGCCATCTTTGCCAGCAGTTCGTCCATCTGGGCAGCATTGTCTTTGAAATCGGCTGACGAGGTGTCGACGACTGTAGGGAGTACGGATATCGCTGACGCCTGGTGGGAATGTGTGTAACTGGCAATTGACCTCACTGCCTGGCGGGATATAGCTGCGCGAGGCCATGTTCCTCGCAATTGGCGGGTGGATGACAGCGCGGTGCGGAGGCTGCGGAGGAGCATGGTGGAGGGGGCACGAATGGAGGCAGCCATGTTGAAGAGTCGGTCAATGGCACGGGGGGTTCGAGACTGATTATAGTCAGATCATGGCCCTGAGAGAACAACCAGGATAGCCCTCTATCTGTTCCTGGAAGCGGTGTCGAGATATGTGAGCGAGAGATGAGGTTGGCGGAGAGATGTCGGCTATGGACGGCAAAACCAGGTATGGGGTCGGCATTCTCGTTAATGCCACGCTAATACTTTAGTGCCACCCTAGTGTAAATCTCCGGGGACAATTAAAATGTATCACTGAACAACTGTTCGCTACAGTATTTACGAATCCATCCTGAGATGTATCTTCTCTTCATAGCTTCTTCATCATTCTCTTTAACTTAACTAGTTATCAGTATTTCAATGCTGAACATGTATCCCCTTCCTGCTTCGGTTGTCTCTTCTGCCTGTTCATACATGTTTAAGCTAGGATTAACGTTAGATATACCCCCTCTTCATGACATTAGATAGGAGTAGGCCTAAATCTCTCGCCATTTATATAACGCTTCACAATATTTTAATACCTATGAAGTGACCTCTAGAGCAAGTCCCCCCTAGAGATATGCGGAGCCAAGTTAGCCGACGACAACCGAATCGTGGGGATGCGGCTGACCAAACTCAGCAGGTTTGCCGATCCTGCTCGGCATATGCAACCTTGGAATATCGCCAGCTCCAACCTCCCGACACGGCTATCACCTCTCGCAAACTCCAAGGCCGCCTTCATTCCCTGACGAACTCTGCTCAATTGCATCTCAATCATGGCTTCTCCGTGTCTTCCTCGCCTCCTTGGCCGTACTTCCAGAGCTCTCTGCCGACCGCGGAGACAGTTTGTCCAGCTCCCCACATGGAGAGCGGCATCAACAAAACACCCACAGGGCTTCGTGCCGCCGTCCGACGATGACCTGTCGGAATTGAGAGAGCGGGTTCAAGAATTTACAAGTATGATAAGCTGATAGTTCCCGCATTCCACAATTGATGCTGACAATACTACCATTCGTAGGGAGAGAGATCCCGGAAGAGGTTGCTGCACGAACGGACAAAGAGAATAATTTCCCCGCGGACATGTGGAGGAAGCTTGGAGATGCTGGGTATGGGTTGAGCCTTACTATTACCATGATATAAGCTAATAGGATCACTTCTTGAAATGAAGATTTCTAGGTGTGACGGCAGACGAGCAATACGGCGGCCTCTCGATGGGATATCAAGCGCATTGCGTGGTTCTGGAAGAAATCAGTCGAGCATCAGGTGAATACCCGCCCAGTTCTAACGGATGTGGTAGTAAATACAACGTATATTGACAATGCTCTATGTTGTCACCAGGCAGCATTGGCCTTTCCTATGCGGCGCATTCCCAACTCTGCGTCAACCAGCTCTCGTTGAACGGGTCTCCCAAACAAAAAGCTAAATTCCTGCCTGGTCTAATATCGGGAGAGAAGATTGGTGCTTTGGCAATGTCAGAACACTCCGCAGGGTCAGACGTTGTCAGCATGAAAACGACTGCTAAGGCAGTGGATGGAGGTTATTTACTAAACGGGACGAAGATGTGGATAACCAATGTGAGTCTCCCGCCTTCGCAGTATACTGCCGTTCGTTATAGAGTTTATGTTTAACAAAGCTCTATAAAATAATATAGGGACCTGATGCCGATTATATTGTCGTGTATGCGAAAACTGAACCAGAACTAGGCTCAAAAGGCATGACCGCCTTCGTCGTCGAGAAATCATTCAAAGGTTTCTCGTGCGCCCGGAAACTCGATAAGCTCGGCATGCGGGGCTCTAATACTGGCGAATTGATCTTCGAAGATGTTTTCGTACCACAGGAAAATATGCTTGGAGAGCTTAACCGGGGCGTCAAAGTTTTAATGGAGGGGCTCGACCTAGAACGCCTTGTTTTGAGCGCAGGCCCACTAGGGTAAGAGAAACCCCCAACTATCAAACCCAAAATACATATAAGCATCATATCGATGCCCAACTACCCACCAGCCTAACAACTAACACAATATCTATTTCTGGCACATAGAATAATGCAAGCATCCCTCGACCTCGTCCTACCTTACACCCACACCCGCAAACAATTCAACACCGCAATCGCCCACAACCAACTCGTCCAAGGCATACTCGCGGACATGTACACCAAACTCTGCGCGTCCCGTGCCTACACCTATGCCACGGCCCGCCAAATCGACAACGCGGCCGCCTCCTCCGACGGCGCCAGTAACAGCGCCATCCGCACCCAGGACTGCGCGGGTGCGATCTTGTATGCTGCCGAGCGTGCGACGGAATGCGCCCTGCATGCCATCCAGCTTATGGGAGGGAATGGGTATGTCAATGAGATCCCGGCGGGTAGGCTGTTGCGGGATGCGAAGTTGTACGAGATCGGTGCGGGGACGAGTGAGATTCGACGGATGGTTATCGGGCGGGCGTTTAACAAGGAGTACTCGTAGGAGGATGGATTGCGGGTTTGAACTATGGGATAGTTGTTTGCATGAGGTCGGATATATAGTTTCAAGTATTGTATTCCCCCTATATTGGCAATTGATACTAGATATAGAGAATCATCGTTCGAATGCTGCCGTTTCCCTTCATAAGTATGTACAGTACATCCATCTTGCGGGAAAAACCATATCACAAATGGCACCCTGTTGCCCCAAGGATACAGTGCCAATCAGCAAAAATAGTCGCTGGGTGAGATCATATCAAAGTTTGACAATCAAACGAAGAGGTAGCCAGCACCCTTCAACACCCCTTAGGCGGGGTCCAACAAATGCATCTACGGCATTTACCGCACATAGTCCGAAAATCAATTGTTGGTGGTCAAACAAATAGTTCGTATCTTGACTGAGATCTTAAGTTGTTTTCCGGTTGTTCTGAATATCCTTGCACCATTTAAACCATTAGATCATCCCATACATATATCAACAGCATAAATCTCATCAATCTTGCCAATGTCTGCCATTTTTTATCATATATAGTATCACCCCTTCCGTCCCATTAAATCAAACTGGAGCTTGGAATAAAGTTATGGCGCTAGCCCGAAGCACCCTAGCGTTATATATTGCCAGACTAGTCCTAACACAGCTAGTACCGTTTTCCCAGCTAACTAGATTACGTAACTAGCCCGTCCCCACCTGCAGCTTCCTGACATCAGCAAAAACTAGTTCAACCCGCAGCAAACTTCAGATGTTGCGTATATTGTCGACTGCCTGGCTGCCACTCTCTTGCGTCTCTTCCTCTCTCTCTCTCCCGTGCTCGCTGGGTTCTGAGCATCCAGTCATTGCCAGCTAGCAATCGCGCAAATCGGTGGTACGGCGCCTGGAAACCGACACCACATGGGCTGGTGGGAGGAAAACACGTACAAACCACGGTGCAAAACTGAAGCTCTACCAACGGTGACAGACGCATTACTTCACCATGTCCGATGACGATGAGTACTATGATGACGATTTTGATGGGGATTGGATCTGGTTCGATGAAGGGGAACGAGAGCTTGCGGTCGGTGATCTCCCCCTCACCTATTTGAGCCCCACCACACCCCAATATATTTCTTGTCGTGCGAGCCTATATGCATGGACCTGGTCGCCATAGCCATCTCTTTTGCGCATGTATAAAGCTGAGATTCCCCATATTCTTTTCTTACAGGATGACCTAGCTGGAGGTACCATGCATTCGCCAGTTTACATGGACCAGCCAACGTACGATGGTATCGACAGTGGCTCCGACTGGGAATACTACACCGACGAGTACTTTGACGATGACCTCTCTCTTATTCGGAAACAGAATCTCGCAACGGCAGATCAGAAGGGCGCAGGGAAGAGAAGGAAGCATGCGAAAGTGTCAAGAGACAGTCCTCCTCGGGAGCTAGTAGACGATGATGGGAAGGACAATCAGGGCTCGTTCTATCCTATTATCTGGCGAACATCTGATTTCCTTGCCGATTCGGGTGAGCTGTACCAGCCAGGTAACGGGGAGAAGGTGTCGCTACTGAAGAATTGGCGGGAGATATTCAAGGATTCGCAGCCAAAGAAGGACCACAGACTACAAAAATCTGCCAGCGGCCATCCGTTGGCGAAGTCCAATCGCAAACCAGGACGTTCGAGGAAAGCACACAAGCAGGATTCGGGGATTGCGATCGAGATTGACTCGCGAATGCTTAAAAACAACGATCTGGAAAATGACGAGGAAGATGTCATGGAATCATCCCTTACGCCGCCCCCATCTTCCATTCCGGGATCCCAACAAGATGTCCTGGAAAGACCCAAGAAAACCCGTTCCCAACGCGACCATCACGGACGACCGGGATCGCAGCTGAAATCGGTCATGTCGGTTCAGGAACTCCCAGAATCTGATACAAAGACCCAAGCAAAGGCGAGCCCCGAAGTTGAATCACCAAATATCTTAGAGGATGGCTATGAAGCCGACGTAGCCGACAACATTCACAATGAGGAAAATTCACGTCCGCGTCGGAAACGAAAAGCTTCCAGTCCTCTTAGTAATACCGAAGGGGATGGTGATCCAGGAGGTCTTCCCAACGGTAAGACTAGAGCTAAGCGGGCAGCAACACGGCGGAAGTTGGACAACGAGAAGAAGGAACCCCCTCCTGCTTTGATAGGTCCTGCACGAAGATCTCTGAGAGAGAGGAAAAAATAAGGACTAGGGACTTGGGTATCGTTAGAGATACTTGTGTTTCGTAGCTTCCGAGTATATTGAATATGGCGAATTCACGACGGGAATCTATATTGGCCACCAGCTTGGGAGAAGTTGGTTCCTTTCTCTGTTATTCATTCGGTCTTTGAGTTGCAGTATAAATTTAGCCATGATAAATGAGCCACTTCGCTTAGTCGTCACAGGACATTGGTTGTGTGTCCAAATATTACCATCCAATCCAGAATGTGGAACATACTGTTTAAATCTTCCCAAAAGCATTCAATGCTTCAAATGCGCTTCTCGTAACCGCGTGGTGTATCTTTCCTCTGATTGTTGGTTGGGGACTGCATAGCCGAACTCCCGGCCCGCTGTGTCGGCTAACCTGCCCCAATGCGGAGGCCGCTGCTCGCTTTCCGTCGGCAATCAACCACCGCCAGTGAGCCTCTCACAACAACGACATGACATCTTCTCAATTGGCATACCTCTGCTCTTCTGAATAAATTTATTATGCCAATACCCATTCCCTCGTTATAACCCACAAAGACTTCCGCACACCTCCCCAACCCTCCCCCAAGGGCCGGCAAACGCGACCGCTCCCCGATGTCCTTCATATCTCGTCTCCCCACCACCCGCCTAGGGCCGAGAGCACTTCTCAAGTCAGCGACAGCCCGATCTAACTACTCCTCAATATCGACTACAGCAGCAGGCAGCGAAGGGAGATCTCTCAATTCCATCCTCATCGCCAACCGGGGTGAAATCGCCCTGTAAGTCGCTGCCCAAGTTCC
This sequence comes from Onygenales sp. PD_10, assembly GCA_032988465.1. Taxonomy (NCBI): domain Eukaryota; kingdom Fungi; phylum Ascomycota; class Eurotiomycetes; order Onygenales; species Onygenales sp. PD_10. The sequence continues at coordinate 222,363 of JANTQH010000001.1, forward strand.
CGCAATCACACTACATCAAAGAGGGCCAAGATGGGGGGAGGGGGGGGAGGGCGCCTAGGAAAGCCCGCTTTCGGCACCTGCCTTGCATGGAAAACGACACCGCTGACATATATATACCTATTGTTTGTAACTTGTACTAGACGAGTCGGCCGAACAGCCTCACAACATGGCATCCGCGTAACGACGCTGTACACAGACCCGGACGCCCGCGCCCAGCACGCATTGAGCTCACCGTTTGCCTTCAATCTTGGCGAAACGGCGGCGTATCTAGATGGGGATCGGATAATTGAAATTGCTAAGCGGGAAGGATGTAGGGGGATACATCCTGGTTACGGTTTTGTTAGTGTTTTCCTTTTTTTTTCTTTTTTACAAAAGAAATTGTTTACGGGTCACGGATGTAGCTAACGGTGGCATCGTGTGTAGTTGAGTGAGAATTCTGGGTTTGCGCAGAAATGCACGCAGGCTGGATTGGTTTTTATTGGGCCGCCGTGGAAGGCTATTGAGGCTATGGGGGATAAGAGGTGAGTGGTATATGCTCAATGGTTGGGATTGGGTCAACGGTAGCTGACTTGCCATGTGTAGTCGATCAAAAGAGATCATGACGGCAGCAGGTGTCCCCTGCGTCCCTGGATACCACGGTCATGAACAAGATATGGACTTTCTAGAGGCAGAAGCGGAGAAGATTGGATTCCCGGTCCTCATTAAGGCTATCAAGGGAGGCGGAGGGAAAGGCATGCGCATCGCCAGCACCAAGGATACCTTCCGCGAGCAGCTGGTATCCGCCAAATCGGAAGCTATGAATTCATTTGGGGATGACCATATGCTTGTGGAGAAATATATCACCACTCCTCGACATATCGAAGTACAAGTGTTTGCGGATAAATATGGGAACTGTGTTGCTCTGGGCGAGAGAGATTGCAGTATCCAGCGGCGCCATCAGAAGATTCTCGAGGAATCACCTGCCCCACACCTACCAGAAGCCACACGCAGAGATATCTGGGATAAAGCACGGGCTGCGGCATTGGCTGTGGGCTACGAAGGAGCGGGTACGGTTGAGTTCATCTTCGACAACGATACGGGCGAGTTTTTCTTCATGGAGATGAACACTCGACTTCAGGTCGAGCATCCGGTTACGGAAATGGTTACGGGACAGGATCTCGTCCACTGGCAACTTCTAGTCGCCGAAGGCTCCCCCTTGCCTCTCACACAGGATGAAATCGAAGCCATCATGTCTACAAAGGGCCACGCCATTGAGGCCAGAATATACGCTGAGAACCCGGACCAAGGTTTCATCCCGGACTCGGGCCGACTACTACACGTGCGCACCCCGCAGGCGACAGAAAACGTGCGCATCGATGCAGGATTCGTCTCTGGCGACGAAGTGTCGTCCCACTACGATCCTATGATATCGAAGCTGATAGTCAGGGGCGCGGACCGAACGGAGGCGCTGCAGAAACTCTCAGTCGCGCTGGAAGAGTATGAAATTGCGGGGCCAGTCACAAACATCGAGTTCCTCAAGCGGGTCTGCAAGAGCCCAGATTTTGCTGAGGGGGTTGTGGAAACAGGGTATATCGATAAGCATAGGGCAGAGCTATTCGCCAAGGAGCCAATTGAAGATGAGGTGCTGGCGCAGGTTGCGCTGGCGTGCTTGATGGGTGGTTCAGGAGTTGGATCTGGATTTGGATCGCTGGGTCCGGCTGGGTCCGTGGTTGGGTTTAGCCCAAGTTATCAGCAGCGGCAGTTTACGTTTGAAGAGGCGACGGCGCCCGGGGAGGTAGACGGGGCTGTCTTCGATACCCAGATCCAGCAGACAGGGGAGAGCACGTTTGATATTGTAGTCAACGGCCGGAGTTTCCAGAACGTGCAAGTCCAACAGCAACAGCAACAACAACCACACTCCCCCTCCAACATCATCACCTCCTTCTTCCAGCACACCCGCCTCGACACAACCGTCATCCGCGACGAGGACACCATCATCGCGTTTCAACGCGGAAGACAATACCGTCTACGCATCCCGCGGGCGAAATGGATGGAGAAGGCACTGGGCATCCAGGATACGGCGAATAGTGTGCTGGCGCCGATGCCGTGCAAGATCTTGAGGGTGGAGGTGGAAGAGGGCGAGATGGTGACGAAGGATCAGCCGCTGGTGGTGATTGAGAGTATGAAGATGGAGACGGTGATTCGGAGTCCGCAGGATGGCAGGATAGAGAAGGTCGTGCATAGACAGGGGGTGAGTTTATTTCCTTATCCAATTCCTTTGTCTGTCACCCGTCTGTCTACTCCGTATATGATCGACAGACAATTTCCCTCCCTCCCACACTTCCGTTTCAGCCATCCATCCATGCATGCATGCCTTCTTTTTTTTTTTCTCCGTCCAATCCTTGAAACGTGGGATGGCTTTCCCCACAATTTCCCCCCCTTGCAAAGATCCCTGTCGCCGCTGGTCACGGCCCTACCTACCTATCCATGCATCCAACCTTGCCTGCACAAAACTAATCTCTCATAAAAACACGCACAGGACATCTGTAAAGCCGGGACCGCGCTGGTTGAGTTTGCAGAAACTTGAGGCTGCGCCGGAGTAAGTTTGAGGTAGTCTGAGAAACGGATTCCAGAATGGAGGAGATGGGGATTATTATGAAGCACGGACAAGTTCTCCATCCCCAATGGAGTCAATGCCCCTACCCTACCCTGCCCTCTTTCGGTGAGGTGATTTTGTAGCTGTGGCCTCCGCAGTAGTGACGAGCACGTTTGGAGGACTTGGTCATATAGAGACAGGCCGTTATGGGAGTCGTAAGATGAGATGAGATGATTTAGCCAGGTGGAAAATCTAGCACGTAAATGGAGGGGGTTAGTTACTATGTACTGTACTGTACCTTTATTCACCGGTGGCCGTCGCCGGTCACTGTTATCGACAGTCGGCGGCATTTAATTTATCTTTACTTTTTTTTTTTCTGGCTATCCCCTCGTCCGTTTTTTTTGCCAAAATTAGCGCAGTATTGAAAGAAGCTCTGCTATTTGCTGTAGGGGGTCTCTAGCCACTGAAAGTGGAGTAAATTACAGCTTTTTGACCTATGAACAGCCCAGAAAAAAAGGCGCTAATTTTGGCAAAAAAAACGGACGAGGGGATAGCCTATCAGTAACCAGATATCTGTTGGAGGACAAAAAGCTTGATGGATTGAATCTAGCTACATGCAACCCAAGTAGTGGAAGGAATCTGGGCACATGACCCTAGGGGCCTGACACCCCCACTCACTATGAGGAACAAACAATTATTTACATACAAAATTGGGTGTACAGAGTTCCAAGATCCAAGTCCACTGTGTAATATCCAGGGAGCCTCCAAAATCAGTAGAAAAATTCCAAGTTATGCCATCCTTTAAAGGATAGGCATATTCAAAAGAGAAGCACACAGTATGCCTCTACTTGCACAGGTGAGTGGAGACATATTGATAAGGGTCTTGACTACCACTATAACCCTGACCTGCCTGAGTAATACAGAGGAAGAAAAAGCACTGCTTGATGGCAGGTTTCCAACCCTCTAGCCCTATAATGGGTCAGTTTGCAGTCTACATCTTTCCCCCCCCCTGGAGGCCCCAGGCCCTCAAAAGAGAAACACACAGAGCTACTAGTGAGAAGGAAAGTGTACAAAACCTCCCAGAGGTAAAGGTAAGTTCTGGGAAGAAAAGTGCATAAATTCTCAAGGAGAAAGAGGCAGGGGCAACTAACTATTAGTTGATTTGGAGAGCCCTAGGCACCTAAGAGGGATATTCAAAAAGAAATGTATATATAATACAAAAGAAACATGCTTTGCATGCTACATCAGGGGGGGGGGGGGAGATATTTAAAGCAAAGAAAAATCTAAATAGGGAAGATAAATATAAGGGGTACTCAATAGATAAAATAATATAAGAAAAGGAGAATATAAAGAGTGTAAGAGAAGGGGGGGAGAGAGGTAACTCTATCTGACTATTAATAGTGTCTTTCACTCATTATATTTTGTAGTGCTGAGGGGCTTGATGAGGCTATTAGTAATATTTTCAGAGGAGGAAATATATTTAATAGATATCTCCTCTTTAGATATAAAGTTCTGAAGGACATGATAATAGACTTCAATATGCTTGAACTACTTTGAAATTGATTTCAATTCAGATAGGGTAATCACCAATTTATTGTCTATTTATAGAATAGAGATATGAGCTGGCAGATGTTCATCCTAATTGTTATATTCATTAAGGTAGGTAGGGATGAACCTGATGTTGATGAGGAGTTTCTAAATATATATAAATTTATATACTGTCTTGCTGACAGTGATATATTTGGCCTCAGTAGAGAAGTAAGAGACTAAGGTTTATTTTAAAGAATATCAGCTGATTGAGCTATCAGTAAGAAATGTTAAATATCTGGTTATTAATCTTGCTTCAGAATCTTTATCAGCTCAATTAGCATCAGAATGAGAAAAGAGCTTAAAAGTACTATTCTTATAGTAAGTGATACTATCATCTATTATGCCCTTAAAATAATGAAGGACTTGCTTGAACACAAGCCAGATCTTGATGATAGAGTAAGAGGAAAAATGACTGAGAAAAGCTATAATAAAGGTTATATCAGAGTGAATATTAGCTACTAAATATTGTAGAAAATCAATGCTAGATTGATAGTTCTTTAGTATGAACTTATTTATATATTGAACTGGTTCCTCATCATTATGAGTAAAATCTATAGAGTTATCCATAGGGATTTTAATAGGGTAGGAGTCCTCCATGTTAAACTCTTCTAGAAGATTTTAAATGAAGAGAGACTAAGAGATCTTTAAAGAAGTAGGAGAATAGTTGATTTTCATGCTTAAATATCTATTAGAGTTGCTAATATCTTTAACTTCATAGTAATAGCCCATCTACTTCTTGGCCCAGTTGAGTTGGAAGATGTCAGAACTGTAGAGATAAAGATTGTTAACATAGATAATTATATAGATACTGTGCTTATCATGAATGAATAGACTGATATTATAGTAACTAACTCAGAATCTAATTGATAAAAGCATTCTCTTAATCTTTTTATATCAAAGTAGTGCAGCCTGCTTCAATCTATAGAGACTCTATATTAACTTGCAGATCAAGTCACTGTGGTCTTTACAGAATCTGATTGATTGAATTATATAGATATGCTTGCTGATAGATATCATTGAATTTAAAAATATAATAATTATATTGATTTGTATTATATGTTACTCAAGAGTGGTAGATGCAGCCATTAAAGTGTGAGAGATGACTCTGGAAACAACTAGTGTAAAAGTGTGAGAGTAATTGATTTCTTTCTACTGAGCATTGCTGTAAACCATCTATCTAGCCTTATATTAAATAACTTTACTCATATTATTCCTCTTCTTATTAAAAACCCATTAATTATGTAGAACAGTCATATCTGGAGATTACTCAATCAGATATTATATGCTAATTTTATAGAGTTGATTTACCTTCTTGAGATATGCTTCATAGTAGTATTACCACTCAGGCCCATCCCTGGCCTTAGTGAAATTCTTTAGTATAGGGAGAGCAGTGTGACTGGGATCTCCCACTGAAGTAGTATTCTTACTATCACCAATCTCAGGTGAATTGAGGTTTAGAGGAGGGAGAGAGGGTTTGGAGGAATCTGCAGATTCAGCAGAATCAGCAGGAATATATATAGAGAGATTAGTGATGAGTTTGTAGTCAATCTACCAGCCATTCAAGGGGGTAAGAAATATAGGACTAGAGCTGAAATCTATATTGATTTTAGAATTAAACTTAGAAGGAGAAGGAAGGGAATCCACCAGAAGAGCTGGTAGATCTGAGATTTTGAGGGAAATCTCTACCAAATGAATCTAATGAGTTATATTTAGGAGGTATTTCAGAGTTAAATTATTTAACTAGTTATAGAATAGATACTCTAGCTCTAGATCCTTCTTGAAAATAACATCTTTGAAAATATAGAGACATCCATTTGATAGATTAATCAAGTAGTAGTTAGTAAAGCCTTCATAGCCCATGAAAATAAGTTCTATAGAGTAAGATTCCAACTTATTAGAAGGCTTGAAAGTAAGCTTCAAAAAAGCCTTGCAATCTCAGTAGTGAAGATTATGAACTGAGGGTAAAGCTTCCAGCCACACCTTATATAATGTTTAGAGAGTGGGAACTGAATTCAGAAGACCATTGAAAAGCTATGTAAATATTAGTATGAAATTTATTATCTTATAGATAGTAATTATTACTTCCCCTTAGAGGTGTAGATCTGCACCTAAGTCCAGCATAAACACCCTAGATTTCTCTAGGATAAGGTCAATGAAATGCTCTGATGGGTCATCCTACTGGAGAATATGAGGAGGAATAGGTTGCCATTTAATCCCTTTTAATTTGAAATATTTAGTGGTAGCATTTAATTAGAATTTGCTGTTATCTGACTGAATGATTATAATACTATGACTTAGAAGATTCTTCAAAAATTGATTAAAAATGTGCATATAGTGTAAAGCCTTAGATTTTTCCTTCAGTAAAAATACCCAGTGCATGTAGGTAGTGTTATCTGTTATAACTATAAAATAATGATTTTCCATGTATGTTAGGACAAGGTTGTCAGGTTCATCAGGGGATGTAGAATCTCTGAGAGTTCAATCTCTACTAGTAATATCAACCCAGATCTTTGAAGCCTTCTAAATGGCATAGCTTAGTAGGCCTGTTTTATAAGATATACACTTCTGCTTGGCACTAATATAAGTGCTGCAGAAGGAAAGCTTCTTGAAATCATCTATCTTAACATTAAAATGTAGGTTTTGAGACATCTGAATGAGAGAATCAGCACTGAAATGACTCAGTAAATAATACTACTCATTCATGGAGTATATCTTGAAAACTACCTTTATATTTATGAATGACAGACTCAATATAAAAACATCACCATTTAGATTTTTTAGGTTGAGGAGATTATCCACATCAGAGCATCTAAATACTCTTACTGAAGTATTGTTTGGATCAACATCAGTACTTATAGTAGTTGACTGAGGCTTGAGAGGCTGTGAAGAGGTCATTGTAAAGGCTATAGCACATCTAAATATTAGCATGCTATCATGTAGCTCTGATGAGTTCTTTAGAGGCTAGTTGGAGAGAAGGTAAACATTACTAGGTGAGAGGATTACATAGAAAACTGATTCATTAAATGGTGATGTGAGCTCAAAATAGTTTTCAGAGTCAGATAGGATATCTCTATGAGAATAGCTCTGTCTATTCAGAATCTTAGTGGAAATTAGATTTACTAAGAGTTCTGAGATATAGAGAGTACTCTACAAAGTAATCTCTCTATCTCCTACTAAAATCTTCATATCTTCAACATCTTTTATCTTTAATGTGCTACTATTTGTAACCTGCACATTTGACCCTATAAGAGATTTAAAACTGGTGAAATCATCTCTATTTGGAAATAGATGAGCTTCAGCACCCAAATCAAAGATGTTCTTAGGGCTGAAGGTATAGATATAGATTGTAAGAACATTAATGATGATTGAAAAATTCACTGTTATATAGAGATAAGAGAGTTTCATGACTTTAATATCTTTAGCTGATATATCTATAGTGGCCTTCTTGAAATCCTTAACTACATTCTTTTTCTGAAGCTTCTTCAGGCAGGTCTTATTTTATTCAGATCAACTATCTGAATCTTTCTCAGGCTGCTTCTATTAGCATACAGGACTGTGCTTTATATTATAATAATCACATGGTTTTCTAGTATCAACTGATAGAGTAGTCAATTCACTGTAGCTATCATAACTACCTCTATTCCTTCCTCTGCTACTATTACAGCCTCTATTATTATCTAACTTCTCTGCTGTATTAGTATCTTTAATTTTAATAGTATAAGCTAAGAAGGTCTGGGTCTAATCCTATTAGAGTAAATCTTTCTTTGAAGAAGGCATTCACATGAGGATTTCCTCTATAAGAACATAAAAATCTAGAATAATATGGTCAGATTTTGATATCTACTTCTGCTCAATCTGCTTCTGAATGAAATCCTGCCATTTATTTGAAAAACTGAGATAAAAGATGTTAAATATCTACTACTCTTCAAACTCTACATTTAACTCAACAGAGTGATTGATTATAGTATGGAATTTAGAGAACTATTTGCAGAGCTCCTCATTTAAAGCTATCTTTAGATATTAAAGATTATGAAAATCTTCCACATACTTTCTGTGTTTCTAAGTATAAGAAATGTGATATTCTATCTCAATCTGAGACTAGAGGGTATAGATGCAGTTAAATGAATCAGATTCAGTACCTATTTACTTACAGACATTCACATTAATTACTAAATGTAGGAAATTTAATATCCAGTAATTTATAACCTACTAAAGAGGCTTCAACTCATTATTATAGAAATTTGATATATAGTCTTCCTCAAGAAGGTTCTAGATCTTTACAGTCTGAAATCTAACCTTAATCTGTGCTACTCATAATGAATAGTTGTTTGAGGCACATAAGGACTAGTTTATACTTATTTCCTTTACTTGCTTTTCAAACTGAGCAATGAGTTTTCTAACTTTCAAATTGAGATTATAAAAGTTAAGGTACTTAAGAATAGAGTTAATACAGGGTTTCATGCTAAAATCCCTGGGAGGGTAAGAGGGGTCTTCTGGGGTAAAAGAGCTCTGATGTAGTTAGAATACTATGAGCTTTGCATTTACAACTTCAGTATGAAGCTGCAGCAGGTTAATCTACTATTTATATAAAAGGCCTGAGATATCAGACTGAGATGAGGGGGTAAATCTATCATTAAAGGTTTTTTTATTTGCTCTTTATTTTCCTTTTCAGATAGTATTTGAATCTAATCAGGTAGTTCATGAAGGAGTAATGAGATCCTCTATGAATAAGGTATAGTATTTATTATCCTCTGAAGGTGTCTCTAGTGAGAGGAGGGTCTTCTTTAATGTTTTCTTCTTCTTTTCTCTAGTTAAGGGTGAAGTCAGGTGAACCATTCCACTCCTTAGTGAGAAGTCTGAGGGCCTAGATGGGTTAGGGGCAGACATCATGAGATTACTAAGGTATAAAATATGCTATGAGAGTATCTGCAGATGTTCAATGAGAGCATCTGAGGTCCTCTGTGTGAGTATTTTTTACTGGGATCAGGAGGTAGGATTGGAATGACAATTGTGTGAAAACTTTATATAGAGAGTAAAAAAACCACAACTATTCTAACTTTAGTCTAAAAAGAGCCATTCAATTCAGATTTGAACCTAGACTCATATAAAAATATATATAAAAGTTGAATAAAGTAATTCTAAGCTTAAAAAAGTGCAAAACTGGGACATAACCTGTTGGAGGACAAAAAGCTTGATGGATTGAATCTAGTTATATGTGACTCAAGTAGTGAAAGGAATCTGGGCATGTAACTCTAGAGGCCTAATAATATTAGCATTGGTAACTCTATCTGCCTACTTATATACCCCCATGCCTGGGCCCTACCATCAATGTGCCTGGACCTGAATTCATCCCTTCTCTAGGTCCAATAAAGTTCAAACAGAACAACATACTATAGAAGGTGGTAATAAGTAACAACCATGACTTTAAGTTATCCCCTTGTCTGTTTTTTTTGCCCCTTTTAGTGCCTTTTTTTCTGGGCTGCTTATAGGCCAAAAAGCTGTAATTTACTCCACTTTTAGTGGCTAGAGACTCCCTATAGCAAATAGCAAAGCTTCTTTCAATACTGTGCTAAAAAGGGCAAAATAAATGGACAAGGGGATAGTAAAGTTGGGGGATCGCTAATTACATGGGTGAGTTGGCTAATTATATGGTTAAAAAAGACCACTAGTATTTTTATGACATGGCTGTTACAACACTGGCAGCCTACCTTGCCTGAGTTTATTAGATCTTGCTCCATACTTGCTCCCTGGCACAGTTTTTACACTACACAGAGCCTGACAGAGGTGAGTACTTAACCACAGCTAAGTATAGGTATGACTGGTGCTCATACTTCCAGTGGTCATTCTATACAGAGAAATAAGTAGGGAAGATGGAGAGAAATAATGTAGTAGGCTTGAGCATCTATAGACTGAAGACCTCTTAGTATTTTATGTAATAGAGCTGTACAGGCTATACCTATTTTAACTTAGTGGTCTTTTTTGACCGTGTGATTAGCCAACTCACCCGTGTAATTAGCGATCCCCTAAAGTTGGCGTGTCAAATTTACGTATTATCCCCATCTCCGTTCCATAGCGAGGTTTTTATTATTTCTATGGGGGATAGAGTAACTACTACTAATCAAGCCTACTTTTTTTTGTGGGGATGGAAGCGCCGGGAATCCGGGATTGAGGAAAGGTTTGCAGAAGAGTCGATGGTTGCATGGATGATGAAGCAGCAGGGTTAGTCAGTCGTGGAGCTGTTAATAATGAAAAAACAGGAGCTTAGTTGAGTTATGCATACGGTATCTGCGTGTTGCTTCCACAGTCATCTTTTTTTTTTTTTTTTGTTATTTTTATTATTTGGTGGGAGGAGTATCCTTTTTTTTTTTTTGTGGAGCTTGCGGGGGGAATCTATTGACAATAGATATTGGTTTATCATCTCTGGTAGTTTTAATGTATGGAACTATGGATCTATGGTGGTACAGTCACGACTCACGAGAGAATTGGAAGAGAAGGGTCGTGGAGATAGCAGTTTCCATGAGTCCAGTACAATATTAGTAAATTCCCGCAGAAAAACGTCAGAATTGTGGGATTGTGTGGTCTGTTTTCCCCGTGTGTTCCAGAAGATCCCCAGCTGTCAGTGTCAGGCCCGGATGGAGGCAAAAGGGGGGCTGCAAACAGCGATCCGAGTTGCCACCGGGGGGACTGGTATGGGATGATATGAATAATGGCGGGTCTGGACTCTGGACCTGGCTGTCTCCAAACAAATGGATGTCAGCACTGCTCACCAATCTGCCCGTGGGGGGCTTGTAGTAAAAATCTGCTGCTCAGATGACGCGGGAGTGGCAGTAGCAGGGGGCGTTGGTGGGCGTAGCGAGGCCACGCTAGCGACTGCCGCTGCACGCACGCCCCACACCAGCTCTGGCCACCCACACCGCCTTGCCGGGCCCAGCGCGAGCCCAGACCGGCGGCTATTTCCACCGCCCGCGGCCCGCAGCTGCCACAGCCTGCGCTCTCCGCCAGAAAAAGTCACGATAGTCGTCGTCATCTGACCGGTCCAAGGGCAATGTCGTGGGCTGGCGCGGCGGGCGTGGGCGTTGGGCGGCCTTTCTGCGCACGCCGGCTCGTCTTTTGCTCGCCCGTCGCCCCCCAGCCCGGCCGGTCGAAGAAAGCCATGCTGTCCACTGCCCGAATCCTTCATATCCATCTTGATATCCGGTAGTCGCTCTGTCTGCTTGCTCTCGCCTCTGCCGCTCGTTTCGCTCCTCGCTCGCTTTGTGTGTGTGTTTTCAGTGACAGCTGGCTTTTTCTGCTCGCATTGTCGGTCCCCAGCCAGCCAGCCAGCACAGCACGTCCCTCGCTGCTCCGTCCTCGCTGCTCCCGTCGAACTCCCCCTGTGATACTGTATTCGAGAAGCTGCTATTTTCTATACAATTGGGTTCGGTGAGTTCGCCCTTCTCTGTCAATTGCGGACGTTGGGGGTTGGGGCTGGGGTTGGGGCTGCAGCGGGCTTCCTGGCTCGGAAACCACCTCCCCCCTGATATCCTCCCCATCCACCATCCCAAGTCAACCCATGTCCAGTTACTAACCCATCTTCTGTATAGATCTGACCATCGAGAGATACCAACATATCCGCAATGTTCAAGCCATCAATTGCCCGCCAGGCCCTCCGGGTCGCCAGCCAGGGCGCCCAGAGAACATCAGCCATCCGCTCCACATCCCGTGCCCCCCTTACCATCAACACAGCCCGTTCCATCTCCTCATCCCCCTGCTTGAGAGATAGCAAGAAGGACGGGGACGAGGACCTGTACAAGAAATCTAGCACCGCTGCTGAAGACGGCGAGACCTTGGAGCATGAAGGCCGCTTTGCCCGTACGGACGAGAACGTACGTGTCGAGTATCCCGAAGACCACGAGATGCCCCGCAGCCCTATAGTGCAGGGCCGTGGTGGTATGCATTTCAAACGGACGTTGGCCTCGTTTTCGCTGGAAGGTCGGGTTTCTATTGTTACTGGTGGTGCCCGTGGCTTGGGGCTGGTTATGGGGCAGGCTCTCGTTTCGTCTGGCTCGAATCTTGCCATTGTGGATTTGAACAGTGAGTATCTCTGTATCTTACTATTTTACTATTTCTCCGTGGTCATGTTTCTCCTTCGGGGGGCTATTACATGCATGCCCCCGATTGTCCGTTGTTGGTCATGTGATTTCTGTATCTGGTTCCAAGGTTGGATACTGACTCGAAACAGAACAGGAAGCTGAGGAGCAGGTGGAAAAGCTGGTTGCGCAGTATAAGGAGGAGAATCCTGGCATTGAAATGTAAGTCTACCTCAGCGCGCATCATTTCTGGATAAACCAAACTAACAAAAACAGCAACAGCATGCCAAAAGTCACCGCCCACTACGCCGATGTAGCCAACCCCGACTCCGTAAACGAGTGTCTTGCCGAAGTCATCAAAGACCACGGCCGCGTCGACAGCCTCGTCACCTCCGCCGGTTTCACAGAGAACTTCGACGCCATCTCCTACCCTTACGACCGCATGCAGAAGCTTTGGGGCGTCAACGTGGACGGCTCCTACCTCTTCGCAGTCGGTGTCGCAAAACACCTGATGGAGCGCAAGGCCCACGGCAGCATTGTCATGATTGGCAGCATGTCTGGCGCCATCGTCAACGTGCCACAGCCCCAGGCGCCATACAACGCTGCGAAGGCGGCTATTCGACACCTCGCGGCTTCGTTGGCCGTTGAATGGGCCAGCGCCAATATCCGTGTCAATTGCATCAGTCCTGGGTATATGTTGACCGCGCTGTAAGTTTCATCCATTACTTTGCACCTATTTTTAAAAAAAAAACGTCTTCTAACAAACTCCATCCTAATAGCACCCGCAAAATCCTCGACGACAACCCAGAACTCAACCGCCAATGGACCTCGCTCATCCCCCAGGGTAAAATGGGCGTGCCTGAAGATCTCATGGGCGCCGTCACGTTCCTCCTCAGCGATGCGAGCAAGTACGTCACCGGTGCTGACCTCAGAGTCGACGGCGGATATACCCTGACCTAATTCCGGTCGAACCAAAAATTCCTTGCTATTTTTTTCCTTCTCTTTTTCACCTTTTGCTTCCCTTTCTTGGAGCCCGCATACGAGGCACACAAAAAGCATTCGATATGACCGGTATTTTTTTGCAATTACCTTAATTTTAATCTATTTGTTGAAATTCCTGCGTCGGGTGACTGATAAAGGGGGGAGGGAAAGCACAAAAGCGACAAAAATGTTTGTTTTTCTGTATGGGTTGGTTGGTTTGTGTGTTGATGAATTCTTTTGCTGCCGCTGCTGTTCGTTGCACGGGGGTTTGATGGGCTTTTTCGTTGGAGTTTTTTTTTTTCTGATGATCATGTTGTTTCATTCTGTTCTGTTCTGACCAAGCCCTTGCTTTATTTAACTACTACATAGACCGATGTTTCTTTTTAATTTGTTTTTAACTCCTTCCTTTTTTTTTTTTTGCCATCATTTTTACTTTTTTATCTCATCTCATTTAGTTTCCATATCTCATCATCATCTATTCTATTCCTTATTTTTTGGGTTTTCAATTTTGGTATCCATATGATACTGTGATGATGGAATGGATGAGATGGAAATGAGGTGAAAAACATTCTCCAGTTTTAACTGTGTATACATACATCCACGTTTTTTCCCGGGATTTTTATCTAAACCTTATTACTATAGAACGGTTTTAATTTCATATCTATCTAGTAGTTAATGTAAATATCCGTGAAAAGCAATTTCCAGTGAGGATGCTTTACTAAAATACCTTTTTTTCATCTCTTTACATTTTTATATACTCTGTAAACAAAAATAAGGCACACACTGGAAAGGTACCAGCTAGCTGGCTAGCTAAATACTTCTAGCAGTTTACTACCCTTTCTTGCTCCCTTAACGGTAACAAGCTAAAGCTTAGATTGAACCCTATTAATACATACATACCACAGTAGTAGTTAAATTATAAAATGCATTTCTTTACACTCTCCTTACTTTCTCATAGTAGTATAGATGAGATATCCACGCCCATAATCTATAAATCTAAACCTTAGAATTTAAGTTTAGTTGCATACATACATTTCCTCTATCTATCTATCCCTCTATACATCTTATTAAAACCCACCCTCAAACAGACCTCCCTCTCTCATAAATTTAGCGTAATTAACTAGTCCCAACTCCTGAGTCCTAAGTGGGCAGTGGGTCAGGGCAGTGGGTCCCGGATCCAGGTCCCGGGCTCCGGGGGCATGATTTAAATCTGATTAGATTGAGTTTGGAGTGATCTGATAAGATAAGGTTTATTGAAGGGGGGGTGCGCAGGCGGGGGACTCTTTTACAGCTTGACTACTATGGTATATACCTAGCCTGGCCTAGCTACCTAGGTACTAAGAGTGTGGGATGAAATGGGGTGTGTTAGTGGTTCTCTATCTTAATTCCCTGTACTGGCTGCTACATGTAATTAATGAGATAATAATATAAGGTTTTATTTATTTTGTTGGCTGGGTGGGATGAACTCGTTGTCACTATTCTGGCATAAGATGTTGACATGGGTAGTGCAATTTATGTATATACATAGTTACTAGTAATCCTTTTAGAGGAAAAAAATATCGGTTTAGTTATAATATTACTGCAGAGAGTTAGAGGTCTATATTTGGACTCTTGGAGGTAGATTTTATACTTCTGTAGGAATGATATCGGGGCGGGCAGTATAACTAATGCTAGCCACCTTGTTACTCCATAATTGGTCAACCTCATCTGCTTAGATTGTTTGGTGTCCCTTTGCAATGTTAAATGTGTTAGTTGATTTCCTGAGGTTAGGCTTGTTATTCCGTGCCGTGCCATGCCTAGTGTTGTCTAAGTGGGCAGGATTGAGCTGAGTTGATGATTATGAGGAGGTAATACACTCTTGCTTGCTCATCTATATGTGGGGATAGTTTAAGTGTATTAGGATCTGCAGTGTTTGGCTGAGTCTGTGCTTTTAGATGAGGTTCTTTAGTGATTTTATTTTCTCTTTTTGGAGACGCTTATCATGGCGTTGATTTACCTGTGTGATGCTTGGGGGGAGCAGGGCAAGGCTGAGCATGAATGCGCTCTGTGACGGTTTTGTTGATTTAGATTGAGGTATGGGAGGCCGGCGTCAATTGCAATTATGCCTGATATTGAGAAGTATTTGGGAGTTTTGGATAATTATGAGGCTAGGTATATTTACGATTAACCTGGTTTTAGGATATTTCTGATGGGGTTGGGGATTGTTTCATGAGAAAGGCTGTTAGGTAACTTAGTTACTTAGTAAGCGTGTGATTTTTGGGATGTGATGAAGTTGGAAAAGGAAAGCATTAATATCTGTAAGCCATTGCACGGAGCAATGCGCTGTGGGTTTATATAGAACAGTAACTTGAGCACTGTGGGGGGGATTTTTCTTGTAAAACAGGGGGAAAAGATATCTCTATCCAGGAGATATAACTACATCCTCTCTATCCAGTGTCGAGTTAGGAGTAAACATGAAAGCTGGAGGTAGAATGGTTAAGATATTATCCCATACTCTATACAAATTTCCCGGTATGAACCCAGTGTCGTTGTATGGAAATGCAAATATTATAACCATAAGAAAACCACTGTGTCATTTATTCAGCCAGTTTCCTCTGTTTTGGTCGTCTTGTGGACTCATGTACACTTCATCCACCGAATGTATGTGCCTGGATTACTCATTCTCAGGTGCCATATCGAGGAGAAAAATGTTGGGTATTAACATCAAGCCTGAATGCTCAGAGAATAGCTTGAAACGAGAAAACTAGGAAGAACCCCCCCCCCCCTGTAAATGATGCGCATTACACAATATTCACTCCCGCCGGCGCACTGTGGAATAGCCCAACAAAGATAAGAAACCTCGAACTCGAAAATGCAACACAGAAAAAAAAAGAAAAGCCAAACCTGATGAATATCAAAACCGGGAACTTCAACCCTTGGCACGCAACAAACTCAAACCCAATCTGAAGAAAAACGGGACGGTCCGCTGAGGTTTCCGCAATTCCTCCATTTGGAGGCTAACAGCGGTGTACATACATCCCCCAAGAAATCCATCCACTGTGTGGAGTGAAATGGAAATAAACACACACAACAAAAAAGCTTATGTATGTGCTGCTGCATCAGTTAGGGTCTTTGTGTTCCCTTTTTGAGGGAGGATGCGAGAATCCTCTCTTGTCATTGGCGGGCAGCATCTACTGTCTAGTTATGCAAGGTCCGGGTGGCTGATTTTTGGGTTGGCCTCTCCAGGTCCACGGGAAGCAACCGGACGGGGCGATTCGATGCGGGGCGGGATGGGCGGTTATAAGATGAAAGAGGGTTGTTACATAGTAGTTAGTATGTGAGGGTTGTCGAGGTGTGGTGTTGCAGCCTGTCAGAATCCCTTTGTTCTCATCTTGTATTGTGCACCGTGGAAAAATAAGAAGGGACGGCCAAGTAAGCTCGAAATGGCTCCTGGACGATGGTTGGGTGTTAGTGTGAGAATACGGGGGTTCTCTTTCACCTACCTACGCTCCAATCTCTCATCATTAGTTACAGTTCTTGCTCTCTTATGGTATCTCAGAGATTGAATTCTAAGCAGCCAAAAGACCCCATAGCCAGCCGATGGCCCTTCTTTCAAAAGCAAACATAACCCTTTGTAACAGAGGGCTTCATCAGGGCTCTCGTAATAACGGGAAACAGTCATAGGAGCCAAAATTGTTTGGTATTAACTTGATAGCGGGGATCGGATGAGCCGCCAGGAGGCGAATCCCCCAAAAGGCTAGAAAAGAGATATGTAGGCGGCCTGTCTATCTCAACGTCCGTCACATGGGCTAGGGGCAGCAGGGAGCTGGCTGGCTACTCAGCTACTCAACATATGGTCTGGGAATGGGGTTATGAACCAGGGGGGAAACATTCCCGCCACAGGAAGACGTACCAGCAGCTGGATGTCCGGGTTGTTTGCTTGATGTTATTTATGGGTCGTGGGAGCCAGCAGAAGCCCATATCTCGCCGGCTCATCAGGGAACAGGGCAGGATTGCGAGGATTTGAAGAGGAAATGCCTGTTAGAACAGGGGATATGACAGGATATGACAGGATATGACAGGGATGGGGTCTGTCCTCAAGACCCGGGATCCATGCTCGGGAGTCAGAAGGCGAAGTCTTGAAACAGATTAGACATGGGATATCGCCAGCCAGACTGTGTTCTAGAATAAGCATGGAAAATATCGCCGGGCGTCTATCAAGAGAATGGCGGGTGGTTTCTTATCACAGAGCCTGGGCTCAGACAACCACGGCCGCCATAGATCGACCCTCTCCAAGCCCAAACTGCCGGCGAGCCACAGCCAAACCAGCTTCAAACTTCAGCCACCGGGACAGGCACAACGGCTGCTGGGGATTGCTGTTTGATGTGACTATCTTCCCCGGATTCCAATGTCGAGTTACTGCTGCCTTCTGCCGGTTTCCTGCTGTGATTGGCGTTATATTTATTTATTAATAGCCAGGTAGCCTCCGTATTGTTTCTTGTGCTGGAATTATCTTTCTTATGCCGCTGTGATATCCAGGCCACATGACCGGCTGAATCCCGTCTATTGATTTTGATCTCGACGCTTCATGTTTCCTCTCCCTCTCTGCTCTCCGAGATCCTTCGTCTTCTCTCCGCATCGCCATCCTGGCTCTTCCTCGGGTGCGCCACCCACAGCCAACGCCCTCCGTGTCGTATCTGGCGCAACGCCGCGTCCCCCGTCCCGCTGACTGGTGCCTGTAGGGATCCTTTGTCCTGGCCTCCGCATATTTATCGTCTCGCTGTGCATCCATTCCCTGAAAGAACTTGAAGTCTTACCAGTGCCCTTCTCGAAGAACGGGGAAGCCAATAAGAGAACCGCCATCTCGAGGGGCCGAAGAGCGTTCCTTTTTCTTTTCTTTTTCTTTTTCTTTGCCCTTGACGTCGGTTGAAGCAGCAGGCGGTCACCTGGACAGCCTCACGTGAAACCTCCTCTCCAACCTCCTCCGACATCTCTTCATCTGCCAGATAACTCCCGCTTCCTGTAGACTGTCCAGCTATTATTCTATCCTGATCTACTCTGCTCTGCTCTGCTCTGTGCCACCACATGCCTGTTCTCACACTCCCCAGTGCTGCGCCCGCCTGCGATTTGGCCCGCTGCATGTGTCTGGCCGTGGCATGTTCTGCCCGCTGCACCATGGTGCTCGGCTGACTGCTGGCTGCTGTTCTGTTGCTCGCTTCTACTCTTGATTTCTAGTCTCGTTCTTTGCTGTCTCCCTCTCTTCAGACCTTTGTATCCGTATATTCTGCTTCATACCCTGCCTGTCTAGCTTTGTCTACTCCCAGGCTTGTTACGCGTTTGACGGAAGGGGTTTGGTTGCCGGCTCAAAAGACAAGAGAAGGATTGCGACCCAGCTCTGGTGGTCTTCTGCTGGCCCGCTGCTACAATGACCGACGCTCTCCCAAAAGGCATAGTCTTGAACACTGAGAGCATCAGTTCCCAGATCGAGAATATTGGCGGCGTGGATGTGGAGGATGTCGCGAAGCTATGGCGAGGTAAGGCATTTTCCTCGTTAATCATCTCGTGCAGAAGAGTGGAAAGAGATGAAAACGTGATGAATCGAGCCGGGGAAGAATAGAGGATGCGGAAAGAATTACAAAAGGGAGATAGGATAGATAGCCCATATTCTAACCCCTTTCCTGTTTTATGAACCAGTCTACACCGCCAACAGGTCCACAATGAGGGAGGACGAAGGAAGACGGCTAGAAAATCTATTCTGGAGAATATGGAGCAGCGGCCGTATCTCGCGTACCATCCAAGGCTCCACGTTAGCAAGTCTGTTCCTCCACATCTCAGAGGGGGAAAGCATTACTAGAACGGGCCTGGGAAGATTGAGAGAAGTACATACATCCGCCCCCCAGGTGCGGAGATATTTTGCATAAATGGCCGTTCTGATTTGAATAGATATCCCTATCGATACCCCGGATCCCTCCAAGCCGGCGGTCTCCTGCCTCGTCTACTACAGGCTCTCAGCAACCGCAAGGCTCCACGAGGACGACTAGTTTTCCCAGCAGCAGTAGAAATGTATCGCGCAAGCCGTCAGCAAATGCACCACGGGTATTGCCTCCGCCAATTTTGAAGAAGCCCCGGCAACCTTCCAATGATTCGCAAAATGCCACTAGGGCGAATACTGCGGAAATTCCTGGGGAAATGGGAATGATTACTTATATATCTGCATCCCCTTCTCCGGGCCAAGAAACTCCAACGGGGGAATCAGCATCAGAGCGACCACGAAAGAAGAAGACTACATTTGCAAAGGACCCAACGCTTATGGAGAGTGCAGATGGGGCGCCAGTGAAGAGGAGAGCGTCTCAACAGTCTTCCACGTTATCATCCGTGCGACATTCGCCGGTTTCTGCGTTGTCGAGTGGGTTTCTAGATTCTCCAGACATCTATGGCCCAACGTCTAAACGACCGAAAACTCCCTTGCCTGACGGTAATTGAATAGTTTTATATTACACACTTGACTCCAATGTCCAACTCACAAACTAACCTCATACGTAGAGTCCGCAATCTCTATAAGCCCAACACCTACCTACACCAACCCATCGCCCTGGCTATCTTCGACCTCGAACCGCACCGACCCGACTTTAGGTCCCACCACTCACCCAGCTGTCAACATCACCACCCCCAGATTGAGCGACGCGCAACAAATCGCACAGCAGTTGAATCGCAGTCAGGAAATTCCAGCTTCTCGCTCGCCCACAAAGCAAGAAACGCAGGAATATCACCAGCCATCCACAGCGTCGTTGGTAGAGAAAGGCTTCCGTACACGATTCGTTGAAAAGAAGCTACAGGAATCGAGGACCTCGTCACTTACTAACCTAGGCAGTTCCTTGTTGACGAGGGGAGGAGATCCCAGCAGCGCCGCCAAGACTCCAGCCAATACGGAAATGATGTCTCAGGGAGGAGGGCCTACCTCATCCCCCGGTACTATCAAAGGGTTCACTATCACGGGTTCACAGGAAAGGGAATCACAGATATCCACCATACAAGGACAGCAAAAACAACCAACATCACAATATAATACCACTACCAACGATAAAGAGGAAAGAGAAGAAGAAATCGAGAACGAAGATGCCGCAAGCGACCGCACCGCGATCAAGAAAGTTTCCCAACCACCATCACCACAACCTCTACCGTCGCTTGGCAGCCAGCAGTCGCAGTTGAGTGAACTTATTGAGCGGGAGAGGAGGTTTAGTGCGGCAATGCAGAAGTATAAGCAGGATAAATCCTAGGAGAGAAGAGGGGGAGGGGTTACATATACAACCCATAATGATGCAACCTATGGAAAGGAATGTAGGTGGATGAATATCAGGGGAGGCAGGGTATCTTTAGAGGGGATATAGGGGCGCGGGGACGCAAATACATGACCAACCATACACATCCATGACAACATAAGCGCATTACACATCTCGTCCGATCTTATGTTCGATATCAAGGGGAAGAACAGGAAGAGAAAAGGAGAGGGAAGGAAAGACGAACGGGAATACGGAGAAGTAAAACGACTCGGTCAACCGACATATCCCACACGAAAAGGAAACTCTCGCCGCGAAACCCTCCCTTACTAATAAATACATCGACATCGTTAGCGGCAGCTCTATATAAATCATTTCCTTCCCACCCCTTCACAACCCATTCCCTCAGCATACAAAAGCAGATCCAAGGAAAAACGCAGAAAGGAACAGTTCTGCATCCCTCTTGTCCATCACTTCCACCCACACACCGCTCACACAATCAATTCTCCTCTCACTTTTCACGCACTCCGCCGGCATGATGGATGAGGGGCCACTGTGCAGAACTGGGGGAGCTAATAAAATGGATGTTTCGAGGGGGGGGGTAGGGGGTGATTTTATCTATCTGGTTGATGATAATACACAATACATACCCACATCTACACCCCTAACCATTTTCTATTTCCCCCTTTTTTACCGCTTAGCTGTATGATTATACATATTTAACTACAACTATACTCACTCAAAGATACATTTTACTCCATTTTAGATATGGTTTATTTTAAATTGGTAGGGGATGGTGGATAGATGGATATGGATCTTACTATGAACATCTCATCTCTCTCTCTCTCTCTCTCTCTCTCTCTCTCACCACCCCATACTACCAAGTATACCCATTAGCAAATACCATACCAGCAACAAATCCCACAAGCTGAACAAGCAGAGTCAAGCAGAACCAATCCGGAACCTCCTTTAAAGGATAAAAGAAAATGAAAAAGTGACCAAAGCAGAAAAAAAAAATAGTAGACAAAACAGAATAGATAACTACAGACTCATCCTAACCCATTCCTACTACATAGTACCAATCTACCACCTATTATGTAGGTGAGCATCTATCTACCCTGCTGCACCTCCTTACCCACCAACCCACTCTATATCTAACCTCTATCACTTAGTAGTTTTCATCTCACACCATCATATACCATACCATGTACGTATAAAACAATAACTTCATTAGCTACAGATCCATACACACCCAGCAAGCAAGGCAGCATAAAACCTACACACTGGTCAATCAATTCAATCAAGCAACCAAACAATCAAACACACCCCCGATATCCCCCTTAATTCCCCCAGCGGCGACACACCTCCAATTCACCGGCATCGTTGAACGAATGGAAAATCCAAGCTGAGAAAAATGAAAAAAAACCTGGTTCTAGCATAATGATATGATATATAATAAAAAATAGCCATGGAAGAAAGTCGTTTAAAAAGGGAGAAGAAAAAAAGGGGAAGAACGAAAAAAAGGGAAACTCTACCTGATATGGCTACATGCTATAACCGAAACATATTAAGGAAGGAAGGAAAGGAAAGGAAAGAAAAGGAAAAGAAAAAGAGACACAGAGAGAGAGAGAAATGACCCCAGCTGGGATGACCGTTGACTACAGTACAAAAAAAAACATGAAAATCTAACACCCCCCCCAATACCCAGAGAGGGGGGGAAAAAAAGAGAACAAAAGAAACAAAACAAAACAATAAAAAAAAAACTCCTCCCATCCTACCCAAAAACATTAAGGAAAACCCAGAACAAACAACAACGGAAAAACTTTCTACTACTACTACATTAAACAAAAAGAAAAAGCAAACCCAACCCCCCTTCTCAAACCTCCCGCATCCCCCCCTCATCCCCCATCTTCTCCTCCTGCGTCCTATCCTTCTTCCACCCACCCCACCACCTCATCCCCGCCCAGGCCGCCGTAAACCCCCAAAAGATCATGTTTATCACATCCACATAGACCGAATGGCGCATACGGATGATATTCTTATCTCCCTTGTCCTCTAGGGAGATGAACATTTTCCCAAACATCCCAAACGCCGTCAGCCAGAGGATGCTCAGGATGGTGTCGTAGATGAAGAGGGGGAGGCTGATGCGGGGCATGAAGGCGCCCAGCGGCCGGGGGATGACGAAGGGGACGATGAGGTAGATTAGGGCGGAGAAGGAGGAGATGGCGCCGAGGAATGTGGCGTAGGTCTGTTTTTTTTTATTAGTGATGGGGCTAGTTATGGCTCATTCTCAACTATATAGTGAGGAGAGCCAGCGGATGATACTGCTGGTGGGATGTGTCACTGGGTATAAGGGGGGGGGGGGGGGGCAAACCATTTTGGGGCAAACCCCCTTTGTTTTTT